>JAHWFP010186223.1:1525-13929 GCA_023313725.1 Lithobius niger | reverse complement strand
CAGGGAGCGAGGGAGATTTCACTCTCTCTCTCTCGACCAATGAAAGGCGATGCGCGCGCACGTGAATAGTACAAAGGGCCTTTCATTGGCTGCCGGGGTTGTGAAGAGAGACGCTCCGGTTCAGGCGTTCCTGAATGGGATGGAACTCCATGAAAAGCTAAGTAGATCTATTTATTCCTTTCCAGTGGTGTTACGGTAGAGTTGGAGAAACACTGACTTAATAACTCCTTTCCGTTTCCGTTAACTTAATCACAGTTTGCAACGGAGAAGAGGTTTTGGTCGTAAATTCTCATTGATTTTATTGAATTCGTACCCCTCTTTGTTGGCGTCTTGCTAAGAATGCTGGGACTCGTAACTGGCTGGCAACCCCAGGGTTTGAATAAAATTCTGTGCAGCGAGGGAATTAAAGCTGATTTATTTTTTTTCTATCTATGTAAAACCTGTACTTATCTTACAAACGACACGTGTATAGCAAAAATCACTACGTACTTTTAGTGTTAAAAAAACCGCGACCGCGACTGAAAAAATCTTATCGTCGGTATGCAGAGCACTACGTTTTACTTCGTGAATTAATGGGACAAAAATTCTGTTACGTCCACTTAATACGAAATACCAACCCTGACGTAATCGAAACAAATTAAACATGACTTCGTAAACAACATCAGATGTCGAATCTGATAAGAATCGTTTTGTGTAAGTAGACAAAAATTCTCACACCGAATATCAATCCTGCTTTTATTAAATCTATAATTTGTTCTATTTAGCACACAACTCCTTTCCAGCAAAGACCTTCGATGTCGAGAAATTAAGGTAACTCGGTAGTGGGGGGGGGGGGAGAACAAAAGTCTTTTTTTTTTATTAAAAAAATTATTTTGAAGTATCTACTGAATAAATTTGAACGTTTTACATTGTTTAATCCACTAAATTACTAAAACAAATGGGTTTTATAAGGTGCTGCGCACCAGTGGCAATATTTTTAGGTACTTTTAAACGCGCGTAACAACTAATTTTTTTTAACTTAGGTACTATTTTCCTATTTTCCTTAGGTAGTTCTCTACATAACCTACTACAAACATGTTTTTCCATGGAACAATCAAGTTTTTAGAATTTATAATATATAAAAATCGCGTTATTAATTGAACACATAAATGGTAATAATTTTTTCCCTAAACTATTTGTGTTACTTAAATAATTCGAGTCAAATATGTACACAATGATGTGTTTTCCAATCCTACCAAGTTTCAAAGCAGGTGTAACAGATTTTTTTTTAGTAATGGTACCTGAAGTACCTGGTACCTGGTCATCGTGGCTGAGTTGTGAGAGAGCTCAGCCTGGTTGCTGGAGGTTTGCTGATCTGGTCGAACCCCTGGAAAGGGGACCTTGGCAAAGTCCCCGCCAGGACTGCCGACCAGGGTAGCGTGAGAGGCTACCATGCTCCTTCAGCGACTATGGGAACTATTCCAGCAAAATTCTGGACAATCTTTTGGCCCCTGCGATGATCGGAGGTTTCCCGGATCGAATCCCCGGGTTGGCACCTCCCTTTACCTGATATTTCTTCTTCTCTAAAAAAGTCTGGTAATGTTCAAAATTGAGCCGGTTCAGCCATACAAGCATTAAGTTGCTTCGGCTGACTTAAGGCTCAAAGAAATTAATTAAAAAAAAAAAAAAGTCGTGACATTTCTCCCATAGAAGTACTGTACATGGGGCTACCAAGTTACCTTAAATCTGGAAAGGAGTTTCGGTGAAAACTCACAAATTATTAATTAAAAAAATAACTGATATCTACCTCAAAACAAAACTTGTTAAGGATTCCCGCCAAGATTTTCGGCCGTGTGAAGTCGTGATATCAAACGCCAAGCTCTTTCGCCAAGCTAATATCCTACCGACTAAGACTTCAAACGTTAAAAGAAATAATTAAAAATTGCGCAGTAAGCAATTTTCATGTATTTCATTTAACCTTTCCGTTTAACCTTCGAACTATTAGTCGGTGGGATTAGCTTGGTGACAGAGCTTGGCGTTTGATATCGCGGCTTCACACGGCCGAAAAGCTTGGCGGGAATCCTTAACAAGTTTTGTTTAGGGGTGGATACGTTTTTACCAACCTCAAATCGGTAGGTAGCGTTTAGCACAGCACGTAACATTTTTTATTGTTGGTAGCTCATTGTTAAAAGTATTTCCTTTAGAACAGCCACGAAATCTTTCAGCTGTCTTACCTTAAATCCCTGTCGAAATAAGCGATCGGATTCACGAAAAATGAAACCGACAAAACACTGGGCCTATTGTTTACTCGACTTGACTGCAAAGCCGACTGCACTTCCCCCCCCCCCCCTCCCTAAGTAAGAATGTTGCCTGGCTTACCCCCTTCCAGCCAATCCATCCAACCCCACCCCACTTAATTTTTCCTAGCATTGCGGTTGCAAAATATGATTGTCTGAAAGTTTTGTTCTTAGCCGAGTCTTGCTTTTTTAAGAATCTTGAAAAAAAAATCTGCCTTTTGGAAAGTGACTTTTGGAAAATGATAAAATTCCGCCCTCGGAGCCGGTGGGGACGCATTCCTCATTCTTAAAATCCATCGGGTCAAAACCCAGCCAGTGTTCTCTGAACTTCCCCCAGTCCAAGTTGAACACTACTGGGATTTCTTTTGTTGGATGACTGCGGGGTTTTGAGTGACGTTTTTGGCCCGTCGCTTTCAGCCCATGACTGGCATATTTATTACTTGTTCATGCACGAGTGCTTGGGAGTGTGACGTCCCGGTCAGGTACCGGGGGAGATTTCTAGCTACCACACGGCATGGTTGAACGCGAGTCGTTTTCGCGGAACGTCTTGCCAAGCCAAACGGCGGAAAGTGGAATGCGTTCTGCAAGTGGAGAAAGCTTTTATCCTCGTGCAGGTGAGGCGATCGTTCGCTCACTTGCTGACGTCATTCACCCGTTGAGAGGTAGCATGATAGCAACCAACGCCAGCTGAGGTAGTAACACTTAGCTGAGCGGTGGCAGAGCTTGTTACGTGTAGTAAAACTGGTCTGGTGGGTACCGGTACTGCGAAAGGACATGTTGTATACTAACTACAGGCCGGACCTTGCAAACAGAACAGCATGTGCAGCTGGGTTGTTTAAAAAGGTTGCTAAAAGCGCCGATTTCTCGGCTGATTCACCTGATGCTGCTGTCTGATGAAATTTTGCGTGCTGACCAAGTACAAACCGGAGAATATCTTTTTTCGATCGAAAATCGGGCATATTTTGGCCCGGACATTAAGGAAAATATGACTGAAATTGTTAGAAACCAATTGTTAAAAAAAATTATTGCTTAGAAACCGTTTTTGGTGTGCGTTATATTGTAGTAGCGTGGATTTCGCGTTGAATAATGCGTTGTGCAAACAAACGAAGAATACAACAGTTTTGAGGATTAACAATTTGAGGTTCACAAGAAATACCCACCCGCAGTATCGATGAACGAGAAATTGTATCGTAGTTAACAATAAAAATGAAACGATCCCCCAAAAAAATCGTCCAGGACTCAGTACAAAAATGAAAAGGGAGGGAGAGGATGGAGGCGGGAGGGGGAATAAAAATAGTAAGAGTGGGAGGAAGAAGGACGTTAGGAGGGGGGGGGGGGAGGGGAGGGACGATCAACAAATGCCTCTGTTAATGCTAATGTAGGTACAACAGACCCACCCACCTCGGGGAAACCGTCCTACCCCTCTCCAGAAAATAAACTCACTCTCCGCTCCTGTATGTCAACATGCCATGATGCCCTAGTAAAAATAACCTTGCTTTGTTCAAACTCTACTGCGTAACATGTTTTAAGGTTGTAACTTGGGAAAGAACAAATTTCATTTGCTGGAAATTGCAGGAGATGTCAACAAACCCCTCCCCCATACAAAAATCGCGTATTTTTAGGCCTGAGAAAGCCGCTCTCATAGCACTGGCATGACTAAAGGCGCTACGGTGTTTACCTCCAGTGTAGTCCTTACAGCTAGTTGCATGTTTGGCTCCGCTGTGAACGTGGCCGTGGAGTAAAAAGTCAATAAGGTATAACTTAGTGAACGTCAGAAATGTGCACAAATATCAAGAAACGACTTTTCGAAAAAACCATTCGTCGTCACCAGGTTTATTTAGACGATTTGACCAAGTGATTGTGTAGGGGTGGTTGATGGGTGAGAACGGCCAATGACTCCGCGTTAATTCTTACTCTTGTATTCTTGCTCCAGGTGCTACTCCATGGACCTACTGACACACGAGCACCGGTTTATAAGCTATTCAATTACACGTTCTGCAACAAACAGATCACCCATTACCGTTCAAGCAACTAGTCAATCAATTCCACGTGACTCGAATGTGAAAGCCTTCTTAAACTAAAATTGCATGCCAATGTTCATCCTTACAACTAAATACACATAAATTTAAAGTTTAAAAGATAAAAACCTCGTAATGTTTCCTTTCAAAAAAGGCAAACATACCAGCGGAGCAAAAAATAATGTCCTTCTACTCGGCGAACCAAGAAAGAAACAGTTGTTCTATGCAAATTTTAAACGCCACGCGAACATCAGGCCAGGTCCACAACATTATAGGGGTGGTTAGGTCGGAAATTTGCTGCATATTTATTAAGCGGAAGTATGTTTATGATGGAAAAATACTCTTGAAGAAATTTACTATCAGGTACCAAGTGATTATGTACGGGTGGTTGATGGGTGAGAACGGCCAATGACTCCACGTTAATTCTTGCTCTTGTATTTTTTTTTTTACTGAATAAAATACAAAATAAATATCACCCATCAACCACGGGGCGATGGGTAATCGTCTAACTGGAAAATCACATAATTGGAAGAACGTGTACAGTAGACCAGTACAACGGAAAATCGTCTAACACGAAATTAGTTTAATGGAAAATCATCTAACACGAAATTCGTATAATGAAAAATCGTCTAACACGAAATTCGTATAATGGAAAATAAACTTACACGATATTAGTATAATGTAAAATCGTGTAACACGAAATTAGTATAATGTAAAATCGTCTAACACGAAATTCGTATAATGGAAAATCGTCTAACACGAAATTCGTATAATGGAAAATCGCCTAACGTCCCTGCCTCGCTCGCACTGCACGCTCGCTGCGACTATAACATCAGAACCCGCAAGTATATTATTTTCCAGTTAGACATTTATCAGTTATATTATTGTCCAGTTATACGTTTATCCATTATACGATACTCCATTTCGATGATTTAGGTAGAAATTAGGTTATCCCATTAAAGGATTATCCAGTTAGACTTTCGTCCTTCGCCTCTCAACCACCCATACATAATCACTTGGTACCCGATAGTAAATATCTTAAAGAATATTTTTCCATCATAAACAAATTTCAGCTTAATAAATACGCACGCATGTTTCCGACATAAGCAACCCTAGAATGTTGTGGATCAAGCCTGATGTTCGCGTGGCTTTTGAAATTTGCGTAGATCATGTCTTTCTTGCTCGGTTCGCCAAGTGAAAGGGCAGGGTTTCTTGCTCCGCCTGGTGTGTTTGCCTTTACGTTTTAAATTTTAAAATTATATGTATTTAGTTGTACGGATGACTCGGTTCTACATTGGCACGTAATTTTAGTTTTACTTTTTTAAAACGGTGATGACGAAGATTGGTTTCTTCGAAACGCCGTTTCTTGCTTATTGCGCACATTTTAGGCTTTTACTAAATTATACCGCATAACTGTTTCTCTCGCAATAGTTAATAAGATATCGCATCTTCACTCTTCCACGCCTACGTGTTGCCCTGGCGGCAGTTGCGGCTACTACCTCCTGCACTAAAGCTTTGCCTACGAAGGAGCATGGAGGCAAAGCATTATCAGAATTGTTAGTAGCCGCAGCCTCCGCCAGGATCCGGCGTAGGCTTGGAAGAGTTAAGATGTGATTTAACTTTCTGATCTCACCATATTGCTTCTCCTCTATGTCCTGATATTATTCATCTCCAACAACAGTATCAAATGAGCTTTTCTACAGATTAAGGTACGACCACCGAAAATAGAAAACACAGTAAAAAGACAAGCCAAATGGTGCATAATACACTAAAAAGCGACGTTTCGGAATACTTTCATGCCGTCGTCAAGCAGAAATTTTCTTAGCAAATGCTAAAAGTCAACGTATATGCACTTTAATGGTTTCCCATCCTAGGCAACGAAACAGGCAGAATAAAATCGAAAATAAAGTGATTAAAATGAACCCTTGTCAGCGCAGAAGGTACACATGGGTGCCCAGACATCTCCCTGACAAAAACGGGGAAGAAGTGAAATGTAGACCCCACGTATAACCTGAATTGCAGGAGAGCATTTTTTTGGTCTGAGAGCAGTTCCAGTTTAGAGCGTACTTTCTAATGACATTGTTTCGGCACCGTCGTTATATATCTTTCGCAAAAAACTTAATACGTGTGATTTAAGGACACACTTATTTCGCCCTGAAAACTGCCCTTGAGGCCGGCCACCCCAATTCTCCTTTACTCTTGCAGATTTCTTCCCTTTTAATCCCCATTTCTTTCCTCAGGAAGTCTTGAAAATCTTTTTTTTTTAATTTTGACGTGCACTTGCTATTGCGAATTTGCTTATGGTTTTTTTTTTTGTATAATGGCGTTCTGTTAGCGGTCCACCCGACTTTTGCATGACCACTTTGCTCTTTTAAATGGAGCAAAGAAAGTCATTTTATAATTAATATTATTATTATTATTAGATTTTAAAGGTTGGCTATTTATGCGGGCTTGGCCCTGGCGGAGAAATTAGCGATTGCCGATTCTTCACAAACTGGGAAATGCCAGTTTCTCCCACTAGCGCCAAGCCCCATAAATAGCCAACCATTAAACTCTACATATCACCTCTTCCGTGGTTTCGTGAGGGAGATGTCTGGGCACCAATGTGCAGCTTCTGCGCCAACCGGGTTCAGTTTAAGCACTTTACTTTCGATTTTATTTTGCCTGTTTGTTTGTCTACGATGGGAAACCATTCAAGTGCATACATGTTGACAGCTTTTGCTAAGAAAGTTTTGCTTGAAAACGGAATTAAAGTATTCCGAAAAGTCGCTTTTTAGGGTCTGCTTGTGCACCATTTGGTTTGACTTTTTATTGACTGCTTTTTTTTTCTACGCGCACGAAAGAAAAAAAACAAGTTGTACAAAAGTGACGATTTCTCTTTTTTTAGGTTCCTTTTCTATCGTAGAGCTGCTTTTGACAAAGTGGATTAAGGAGTTACGCATTCATAATTTAGTTTAATGCTGTCTAAGGGTGCGGGTACCCATTGCGCAAGGGATTGAGCATCCCCTTCGCAAATAATAAAGCCGGCTCTAAGAAAGTCATTAAAAAATGAACTGGGCATTTATTTGTATTGTCCCAGCTTGGATCAGATATTCGGTCGTGGGGTTGGCGTACACAAAAAATATACAACTCTCACAGTGCTAGCGAGCTGGCAGACGCAACCCCTTGCGCTAGGAGATGCTTTCCGGCCGAGTCGTTGGGTATTGAGGGAAGCTGCAGTAGACCTGCTGTTTTAAACATGTGTGTTTTTATTTACGCGCTGTGATAAAATTAGAGCAAGCAAGAAAGGTGCACCAAATTACACAAAAAAGTGTCGTTTCGAGGAAGAAGTCGGACTACTCGTTATTAAACAGCACACTTCACGCAAAAGGCGAGGGTCAATACATAAAATGCACTTCAGGGAGTAATCCACCTCACCTAATTCTCTTCACTGAAAGACAACAGTAGAACCAGAAAGCAATGAATCTGCTACAGACCAAATAACTTCAGAAGATGAATCATGCTTTTCTTCGATTGACTGTGATAGCTCCGATCCAGAATGGAGACCATGGCCATGGTTAGATATTGATAGTTTGCACTATTATAATGTTTACCTTGCATAATGCAATGGTGAAATGCACATTTTAAGGAATTTTAAAGCTTATATAATTTATTGTAACTAATTAGATTCTGTAATTAGTGAAACTAGATGTGATAACTGTAGAACTGTTTATTAAAACAGAAGGAACACGTGTATACAATGATGAATATTGCGTACACATTGAAATAGGCATTGCCGATACATGTAAAATAGCCGCTTATAAATAAAAAAATTGTTTAGCCTTATAAATGGAAAATGTGCACCCCAGAATTGCTCCACCAAGTTATCTTGAGGTAACAAGCTGAAAACAGGAGAAGGAGTACATCTATACACATACCAACTGAGTTACAAATCTCTAAATCTCTGCATCAATGGCCGAAATATTGTGCTGATGCACCTGTCAACAATATGCAATATGCATCAATCAAAAGTTTAAAAAATTTAAAATACTAAAATTTAAAAACCTAAGTCGAGTTAAAAGCCGACAATAGGGTACCTGACCATCTACTGCAGAAAACAGAGGAGAGGTGAAGAGGTTTTACGGTTCTTGGGGTACAACTGTCTCCTAAAATGGAAAAATTCGTAATACCTAATTTATGCATTACTGGAATACAATCTGAAAGTTGCTTATTTTCTGGCAAAATGCGATTATGGACTGGCGTGGTACCCTGGTAAAAAAGAAATTCGTTCTAAACTTATCTTAGATCGGAATTGCTTTTCGTGAACGATGGTTTTTGTATTTGCCAAAATCGGGTGTGCCTTGTCGCTATACGATGCAATACCAAGGAATTTGTTTTGCCTTTGTATTTAAGATTATATTCATGTTTCTCTTTATAATGATTTTGATGTTTCAACTTTTGGTTGATGCTTGTTGGGTGGATTGACGCATGCACGCCTTGTTCTGCTTGATAACGCTTAGCCTTCTGACTAGAAACGTCGCTGTTTTTGTCTACTTTTGCGCACCTGTCTGCCTTGCTCTAATTGTATTACTTACTTGGTGCTTCTATCTCTCTGTGTACATCCTGTCACAGCCTAAGAGTGACACGTGATGGGGATGTGTATGAATGTGGGAATTAGTTAGTAGTAGAATCTGATCAAAGATTGAGCAGCACAGAGAAGCCTATTTTCTACTAGGGTTTTGGGTAGCCTGTGAAAAACCCGGGCTGTCGGACGAAAGTCCAACTGGAAAATCGTCTAATGGGATAATTATCTAATATCTGCCTAAATAAAAAATCTGGAAAATCATCTAAACGGAATATCGTATAATGGATAAAAGTATAACTGGACAATAATATACCTGCGGTTTCTGATGTTGTATGTATAGCCGCAGTGAGCGTAGTAGCGCGAGCGAGGCAGGGACATTAGACGATATCCCATTATACGAACTTCATGTTAGACGATGTTCCATTATAAGAATTTATTGGTAGACGATTTTCCATTATACTGTTATACTGTATACGTTCTTCCAATTAAGCGATTTTTCCAGTTAGACGATTACCCTCGCCCCAAAAACCCGCCTCCCACAATTCCTCTCCCTCCGTGTGTCACTCTTAGAGCTCATTTACAATATAAACGCTTGCGCGTGAGCGCAGGCCAGGGGCGAGTTGCTCGTCAAACACGAACGTCGAATATGACGCGATTTTGACGTAATCGTTGCCATGTTTGCACACGACGTGGCCAACGATTCCGGCAAAATCGCGTCATATTCGACGTTCGTGTTTGACGAGCAACTCGCCCCTGGATGCTGTTTTCGCGAAGCATTCACAGACTAGAGAAGGCGAGCATACAGTTTTCCTTTGCTATAATTATTAAGAAATGGTGGAGATTGTCGAATTAAGAAATGGTGGAGATTGTTGAATTAAGAAATGGTGGGGATTGTCGATTTACGAAAAGGTGGTGATTGTCGAATTAAGATATAGTGGAGATTGTCGAATTAAGAAATGGTGGAAATATCGAATTAAGAAATGGTGGAGATTGTCGATTTAAGAAATGGTGGAGATTGTCGAATTAAAGGCGCCTTTTCACCTTTTCAGCTCCTAGATGCAGCAGTGTAGAATCTTCGAACAATATAAAGAAAATAGCAGTAAATTAAAAAAGAAAAGGAACAGCACTTAGTAGCAGCGCCGCGAATTTTCATTACTAAAACGAGATCACGTGACCCACATCATCCTATTGGATGACAGAGAATCTGGAACGTGGATGCTGTGTTTAGAATATGGGCAACGCTATCGAAATGGTGAATCGGCGTCTTTAAGAATGGTGGACAATGTCGAATTAAGAAATGATGGCAATTGTCGAATTAATAAATGGTGGAAATGTCCAAATAAGAATGGTGAAGAATGTCGAATTAAGAAATGGTGGAGATTGTCGAATTTAGAATGGTGAAGAATGTCGAATTAAGAAATGGAGATTGTCTAATTAAGCCATGGTGGAGATTGTCGAATTGAGAAATGGTGGAGATTGTCGAATTAAGAAATGGTGGTGATTGTCGAATTAAGAATGGACGAGATTGTCATTACACAGATGATCCCACCTAGGCTAAAACAAAGTAATACATCACTCGACTATCATAATAAACGTTTTTATGCTTATTGTTATTTAACTTACATCTGCTTAACAACACCCTTGACAACGTAGGCATGATGGTGAGCATTGATGGTCAGTACTGTTCTTAAAACATTCGTAACATTGGAACTCATCGATGCATCCAGCAAATACGTTCTGAAAGAATAGACGTGTAACGTCACTTTTGAGGAAGGCGGCCTCTTTTATTTTTCTCGGTCGCTCATCTGTTCAGGGAGTATATGAGCGAGTGCTTACTGTGGTGCGATAACTTTTCACCTTGCAGCAAAATAAGAGCTTGTCTGTTGTGGTATCCAAGCCTGTCTTGTGGCTACCAATAACGAGCACGTTACGTTTTGCATAATTTTAACTATAGTTTTTTTTTAAAATTCATTTTTGTATTAATTTTTACATTTTTAACGTTTTGTTCTATATTTTCCCTGCCAATAGATGTCGCTGAACTGGCTGCTGTTGTACATCTTCCCATCTAAATAATGATTGTAAGATCCCAGTAAATTGTAAGAAAATATGCACATTTTATACAGATTAAATAAATAGAAACAAATCGCTGTATATCATCCATGTGGTGACGGACTGGCCGCCAGTCTTAATCCGGGTCATGTCAGTTGAATGAAACATAAGTGCATAAAGGTGGCGCATTGTACTACGTTATTTCTAGTGTGTGATTTTTGCTGAGATTTATGTCCATTTTACACTTATGCGGATTATATCCGTTCTGAAGTGCGGGACGACTAGCAGCTCACGATCATATATAGCAGGGGTCGATTAAAGTCCAGAATGCGCCAAAACAGATCCCATAGTCACTGACGAAGGCTGGGAGTCTCTCACACTACCCAAGCGATATGGGGTAGGTAGACCGACGGCACAAACAGACATTAACGTTCGGCCTCGTAGACCACTATTGGAGCTTGGAAGGATGCAGAACTTTCTAGGTTAATTTTCGAATGCAGAAAAAAAAAAAAACATCCAATTGTGCTCGCTGCATTTTGCAAGGATCCCTCCCTTTCCAATCAGCAGCCAGGCCATTTTCTTCAGGTATCCAGGTTGCACGAAGACTACGAGGGGGTGGGGGTGAGGGGCTAGTGTGCAACGCTATAAAAATGAAATTCTTATAAAATGAAATTCTTATTAGACCGTCGCAATATGAGCTATTGCAAAAAGCCTTTGAAAAGAATGTTTTCATTAATCAAGAACGAAAGTCAGAGGTTTGAAGGTGATCAGGCACCGCCCTAACGTTACACACAGGGTGGGGGGCCGCGGTAGGGAATTGCGTTGGTCCTTTTTTCAAAATGCCTCTCTCTAAAAAAGTTCTCTCTCTAAAAGGGCGAAAAAGGATAAAGGGAAAGGAGCAGAAAGGGTAAAAAGAGACAGCAAAAAAAAGTCCCCAGAAAACAATTACTGTGCGCTTTTACTAAAAGTTGCCTCTGACCTCTAGGGGGGCTGTGCACCCTTACTAGTGGTGGTGGTGGGGAGGGGGGGGGGGTGGATGAATGGCAAGGGGCCCCAGGATAAACGGGGTCGGAAAATGATCGCGAGTTGGCTATAGGCGAATTCGTAATCTTTTCATATGGAAAATAGCCCTGCTATTACGTGCAGATGAAATCATTCTACAAAAGCAGTTGTTTTGTGAAGGTCTTCTGCAGTGAAGGTCTTCTGCAGTCCATCGTATTCACGCATCAAAAGTGGACAGTGACGTAGTGAATTTATTTTCCAGGCGACTCCAGCTTGAAAATGGCACCCCACTAAAAAAAAAATTCACATATTTTCCTCCCGAATAATTGTAACAAGAGTGACAAACATCAGAAACGTTGGAAAATGGCGATGGGATGTTCAAGGCCTATTTATTTACCGGTATTTATTTAAAAGAGAGGTGTCTGAGCCGTAGTTGCGACTACCACAGTGAGAATTACATTATATTTTTTTTTTACTACGGCGGCGTCGCTCACT
>JAHWFP010186221.1:0-12655 GCA_023313725.1 Lithobius niger | reverse complement strand
TAGACCGTGGTAACATTTCACGGACCATTAGCGCGCATCACGTGACGTACAGATTTAAGGAATATGAAAAGAATGAAAGGTAATGGTAAAAGGCATCAGCGAGGAACACGTTGTAAAGCACTTGAGTCTGACATTTACTCAACTTGCACGTACAGTATTGGATATTGAATCTTGAACACTTGTTTTTCACCCAAGCATTGATGTAGTTCTTTTTCCTGGACAAAAAGTCCATTGTTACATGAGAAACTTGTGTCATTCGAACTATCAATAGGTTAGAAACGTGCTTCAACAATGCAAGGTTGTTCTCTTTCAACAATGAAAAGTGTGGTAGGAGCTGCACGCAATGTTTGCACAAACAAAGGCATCTATAGTCTGTTCCAAGTTATGTTTGCAGTAAACTGACGGTATGACACCATGTTTCTTTCCACTACAAGTGCAAAAACACGTTAATATCCCACTCGTAGACTCTAACAGTAACTGTGTGGAGTCTACAAGTCTGAAAGCGACATGTTTTTGCACTCATAGTGCAAGAAAACGTGGCGTCATACAGTGAGTTTCCTGCAAACATAATGTGGAACAGAGTATACCAGTAACGATTAATACGTTTGCAGAATTTAGTAAAACATTTGAAGTGTTTAACATTCAAATGAATTTTGAACACATCTTTGCCACACAACATTGATGCAGCGCTTTTTCCTGCAAGAAAACTCCATTGTTACGATTTAGCATTGTTGTGTGAGAAACTTGCCTCATTCAAACTACCCATAGCTGAGAAACGTGCTCCAATAATACAACGTTGTTCTATTTCAACAATGTAAAGATGTTTGCACAAACATCCGCTTATAATAGGAACGATTAATCCGTATGCAGAATCCAGTACAACACGTGATGTGTTCAAAATTCAATGTCCAATACTTGACATTTATTCATACGTTATGGGCGAATGAATGTAACGTGCCTAACTTCCAGTGTTTTACCTCGAGCTTTGAAATTGGTCTAAAAAGCTTCACAGATCACTCTGCGCAATGCATTAGTCAAAATAATGACTTCGAACGTGAGACAAGTTATCAATAAAGCCGTTCAACGTTTCTATGATCGTCACAGCGCATACGTGAAAAATCTAATAATAAAACGCTCAATTCAGGTAAGGAATTGTGCCACGAAAGCAGTTGTGGTTTCGCTCCTTTAGTCTACAGTCTGTTCCACATTGTGTTGGCAGGAAACTGACTCTATGATACCATGTTTCTTTACACTACGAGTGCAAAAATACGTAAACATCCTACTCGTTGACTCCTAATAGTTACTGTGCAGAATCACAAGTGTGAAAGTGACATGTTTTTGCACTCATAGTCCAAGAAAACGTGGCGTCATACAGTGAGTTTCCTGCAAATATAATCTGGAACAGACAACAGCGATATCCGCACGTCAGCCCTCTTGTAACAATACACGGATGTATGAACACATGTAACAATGAATGGGGGCTGGCAAGAATAAACGGGAGCTGAGAACTGGTTCTCTGCCCTCGATTATTTTTTAAACGCAACGAAACGAAAACCATTGTGTAAATTTAATTTCTTTTTAAACGGCAAGTTATTTTTCACCATAATAAATACTGAAAATAGGCAATGTAGGTAACATTTATTGTAGGTGAACTTCATTACAATATGACACCTATTCAGGGTGGCGTTCGAAAGCTCATGATGAAATTCCCTGACTTTTCCAGGTTTTCCAGATCAACACTAACACTTTTCCCGGATTTTATTTTGATCCAAGGAAGATGCAGTACAGGACTAAACATTTTTTTCACATTTTACTCAAATCACAATAATTATATCACATTGCTTTGCTAAATCAAAAAATTGCACTGCCCTAACTGGTATTGGTAAAAATCAGGAAAAGACCAGCAACCGAACAAAATTAGAAACGCACTTAAGCCCACATTACTTAGGCCTAAGGAGTTTTTGATTTATCCGATATGAAACAAAAAAGAAATGAAGTTCTAACTGAAATAAAGTGAAGGTTTTAGAAGTAAAAATTAAATCCGAATGACCTATTCTTTATAAGTGAAAGATTTTCCGGAAAATGTTCAAGTTCCCTGATTTTCGTTAAATGTTTTTCAAATTCCCTGATTTTTCTCTGAATTTTCCCGGTTTTCCAGGTAAAACGCCACCCTGCTATTGTGAAAATTTAAATAGCTCTTTAAAATTTTCTTTCAAAGCAGTAGTTTCGGCGGTACGTTTTTGTTACTTGTGGGTGGTTCATTGCCATGTTAAACGTCGTACGCACCGACAAAGGCGCCTGAAGAACATAAAAAAAAAACAAGAATTTCATAAAGAAATATACATAAACTGCTTATGCAAAAAATCGCAACATTATTATTTTCATAGCTCTCTATTGGGCTAAAGTTTACATTAGGCACATACTCGATATCCTTACGATATTGATTCCAAATGGCTCCAACACTTTCCTAAATACAGAAACAGTGGATTTTAGAGCGCGGAAATGTGTTAAAACTACTTAAAACAGTAGATTTGTAACGCCACAATCCGTACATCTATACGGTGTTTGCGTTCGCTCGCAGGGCCGGTAGGGCACCTTATATTTTTTTTTTCGTAAACAGTTCCGATAGGCGGGTTGTTATTGTAAGTTTCTTGTGGTGTTGTGTGGTTTTGTTGTAATTGTCAGTTAGGTTAGGTTAGGTAAGATTGGGGTTTGGCATTTCATACTGAGGTAGTTAACTGGTTGGAGTTTGGCATTTCATACTGGGGTAGTTAATTGGTTAGGTTAAGTTAATGATGATTTAACGAGTTTCCGCAATTTGGGATCAATTCGTAGTGCTTTCCGTGAAAATTAAAGGTAGGTTTTTTTCTCTTTTTTCGAATTTCGGGCCATGTGCGTGAAGGGTACATGGGAAGAAAACGGCCTCTCGTCCGATTTTTTTTCTAATGGACTAAAAATTACCTGCTGAGTAATGTAATTTTTGGGGCAAACGCACCGTTTGGCCGAGGTGAAGGTCCAAAGTTAGCACCACGCCACGCCGGAAAGCATGAAACTGGGCGAAAGTCCCGCAAGTGAAACGCCAAACCCCAACCAGTTCATTACCTCAAGTGAAATGCCGAAGCTGGTTCCTAACCTAACCTATAACAACAAAACCACACGAAACTGACAATAACAACCCACCTATTTGAACTGTTTACGGGAAAAAATATCAGCTTGGAACATGGGAAGAAAACGGCTTTCATTAATTTCTGACGGCCAAACGAAGCCTTTGTCCCAAAAATTGTATGGGAAAATATTGTTCAGTTGATCATTTTAAGTCATTCTAGCCCAACAAGAGATCAATCGGTGAGGAGCCCTTATTCTTCCCATAAGCCGCGTAAAGTAAACTTGTTCCCTCTATTGTTTATTTTACTACCGAAAGTGATCGTGGAATGAATTTATAATTCTGCCTTTATTCCGTTAGCTACGCACCTAGTATGCACTATCCCGTTGCCTCACACGTTTGTGGAATTGATCTACAACAAACTGTTACACTAAATAATCGATTATACAATAATTACCTGATTAGCAGGAGCCACACTTCTGGCCAGACGCTAAAGGTGATAGGCATGACCCGTTGAAATAAACGACTGCAGTGGGACGTGACGTCATTTAACAATAACTCACGACACAAGCCCCTTTCTCTCCCCGACTGTATTTCAATAACTGATTTATGCATTACACGCATAAGCAGTTAAAAAAGGGGGGGGGGGGGCCTTTTTCTGTAAGACTTATTTTTTCTTTTGGTACGTGCCTTATACTTTTGGCCTAATCAGCGTTCCGTCTTTTAATTATTACACGTTTCGTTCAATACTCCTAAAGCATCCGTCATCGCACAACGACGAATAACCCAGTTAGCCAACAAAGGTTCTCTGCTTTTATTTCTGGCTTGTTACTCAATTCCGAAATGCCCCATCGCCCTTCATACCGCGGAAACTCAAACGCCGAATTGCCCACTTCAAACAACTTCTGAAAAAATTGTAAAGAGAAGTTGTGTGACGGGGCTATTCGTTGTTGAGTTTCGGCGGTATGAACGGTGATGGGGCACTTCGGAATCGAGTAACAATCCACAAACATGAGCACTAACCCCTTCATGAAACAAGAATAACAATGCTATCAACTATGACATCTTTGTCGCATTGTCGACCTTTCTGAGCAAAAGAATGCCATCCCAATGCATTCTTTGTTGTGTGCGTGTTATTCCATTGTTGTCTCGTGCAGAGATGCGGGCTTGCGTCGATAAATTAGTCATCGCCTGCTTCCCTCGTATGAAGAACTAACCATCGATCGGTCCCTCTACTGTTAGTTCTCAGCTCTCGGAAAGCGATAACCTGTACTTCATTATATGTGTAATCCTTATCTGCGTGTCACGTGATGAGCGCTGTAGTCACAGATCTCAGACAAGGACATGCATCGCAACAAGAGTGGTTACGTCACTAATTCCGTACTCCTGCGCTCGCCCTTGCCATTTTCTTGGACCTCCAGACTGCAAACCGAAAAGGTATGAAGTTTGTGTTGTACTGCAGTTGTATACAGCCAATTTGGTATCTGAAGTCCTTCCCAATACATCGCTACATGAGAACAATGACCCTGTGGAAATGACCGGCCAGCAGCCAGCCATCCATTATCTAATTTACACATTTGCAACGTTATTTATAAATCATATTTCGCTTATGAAAGCTAATTCAAAGGCATACCCACCTGGATTAATTTTATCAGGTGTATACCGTTGCCTTCAATTTCTGGCGAACCGTAAATTCCAACTTTTGCACCGCTTTATCGTGGACGGATCTCACCTTAACACTCCAAATCGCATATTCAAATTCACCCTCGTCGAAATAGCTTGTTTGAACTGGAATTTTTTTCAGTAGTAATATCACGAGAGCGTAGTTTTTTTTATCGATAAATTTCCTCTATCACGAGTTGCATTACGGAGCTGAAAAATACCGAGCACTTGTACGAAGTGTTTTTATCAGCTTGGAAATGCACTTTAAACTACGCTCGAGTTGTATTTGCAACGAGAATATACCATCTCCTTTAAACATCACTTCTACTTGCATAATACGGCAGTGGCTTGTGGCTTGATTCACAATTCCTGTGTGCACGAAATGATGAAAGTGTACAAATTGTTGCCAGATTCACTTACTGGTTCGTTTAGTGTTTATAGGAATGGTATTTTCTACCGCCGCCTTCATAAATAAAGCAGTTTTGGTTCCCTAACGATCCGTCTCTTACCGAAACCGAAAGTAACTCGCCTTGATAGGATGATGTAGCTTGTCAGAGCGCTTCAACTAAATTAAATACGTGTTTTATTTTTAATGAAAATGTTGCTTCTTGGATTTGAAATATAGTATGCTCCGTAACAATACTACGTTTTACGACAATCATTATTAATTTATTTTGTACAATTTCCGGTTCATTGAAGTACCGCGTAATATTTAGGTACTGAGGGTCGCTTTACCGCTAAGCTTCGCATACTAATGAGAGCGGGCTCATGCGCTTGGGCTGCCCATCTTCTGTCACCATGGTAATGTAAAGATTAAGCGCTCATCGCCGAGAACTCATATAACGTGTCATTTGTCTATCAGGTACGTCGTATAAGTTTAGAAATTGGCCTAGGCGTACCGAATGCAGTTCTTTCAAACGTTCGTTATAGTACGGAAAACAAGATATCAGGCGAGTCGATTGTAAAAACCATGATGGAGGGATGAGGCTGACAATTTATTCTGGCAAAATACCGTGTGGTCGTTTAATCGGTGATAAGGAGGTGTTAAAGCAACATCTGGCCCGCATTATAACAGCCACGCCCAGTCATCTGTCCGCGAGCTGCCGTCGCAAGATTCGGCGTAGTGATACCTCACGTCACTTCCGCCATAGCTTTCTCGTGGTCACGTGAACGACATCTGGCCAAGCAGACGAAATGCGGGTCACGTGACAGCATTGACACAAAAACTGTGTCGTCACAACCGGTAACAATGAAACGTCATGGTTATTGTAGGTGTGCAAAAGATCATATATGTAAGGGACGCAGTAAATAAAGTTACCAATATTCAACAAGAAATCTTCTAGACGCTATATTTTAAAACGGATTTTTAGCTAGGGATTAACTAATGGTAAGTAAATAAAACTTTGGAGCCATACTTGATGTGGAGGATCGAGAAAAACGGCGCTGGGAGGAATGTCCTTTTAAATCAGCTGGTGGTTCCCGTTTGTTGGCTTCCCATTGGTTAATTTTGTAATAAACTTATGAAGGTAATTCTCACTGTTAAACGCCTTGCATTTAACGAATTACCAATAGGGTTCCCTGCAAAATTTATCCCGCCAGATGTCGCGACCACCGATCACGCTTCCGGCAGCACGGACGCACGCGGGAGCCAGCACTGTGTGAGCTAGCGGTCTGCGTGTTTGTGTAAACTTAGTAGCTCGAATTTACTAAATATTCAACCCCCGTTATTTATTGTGAGTAAATAAAAGACAACAGTAAAAATACCAACATTTTGCTGCGTTCCTATTTGCAAAAGATCAGAAGGACATCAGTTATTCAAGGAGAGAAAAAGCGGCTGGTAGCAGCTATCGTAAAAAGCTGGTCGTCGAATGCGGCAGTTAGCTTACTATGTAATCGTTTCATACCTGGCATCAGCACTCTTAACTTATTAAATTTTTTTTCGAATAAAACGGCTATTCTGAAATTAAGTGGTTGTTGTTTATGGTTACGTGTTGGGCAGGCTTCGAAAAATTAGTAGTTTCTCGATGCATACGAATGGAAAAGGGTGACAAATACGGATTAGGCTACGTAAGTTCGAATATTTTTTTCCAAATTTTTTTCCGTTAATTTTTTTGCAACTAACCTAAACATTTACATTTTAGCCGGTTTCGTATATTGGTGTCTCTTTTTTTACCTTAAAAAAAGCATTTCTCGTAGCGACCGAAACAACAGAGGCTATAAATAAATTTTCTGTAACATTAACACATGAATACCATCAAATAAACGTCAACTGAACACTGGTTATTTTCAAGGAAAGGAAAAATTTTAATATAATTATTTTAATTAACAATTTCCATGCTGTTAAATTGAGAAACGCTTTTTAAGCCAATATACATAATTTAATCACATTTGTTAGGCCTGTTTATGTTAATGCAACTAGGCAAACGGAATGCCAACATCAGTAAATTAAAAGAAAATTCTTCCCTTTGGTACTCTAAGAAAACTCGCTCTAATCCTTAAATGGGGGGGGAGGGGGGAACACTAATTGTTACGAACTAATTCTGCCCAGTTTCGACCGAAAGCATTACGGCTAAAACTTTACTTTAGAAAAGGGGAAGTTAATGACCTGTTTAAAAAAAAGGAATGTAGGTGTAACCCAATACGAAATAGTTATAGGATAAAAAAAAAAAGAGCACTAAAATAAAAGTGATCTAAAAAGCACTGCAAACCAGTGGCAAACTGGCAGGAAGCATAACGGTCAGTAATGGCTTTTGCACAGATGGAATATTGCCATCCTGCACAGGAGTGAAGCCATTTAACGCTAAGAAAAAAAAAATGCTTAGTTTGTTTAAAATTTTCTCATACTATAAAGAGAAGTTTGATTTTGTGTTTTTTTTTCTTTCTTCCAAGTTGCCTAAGAAACCGGTTATTATTTACGGCCAGAAAGGGTGGGGAAGAGGGTTGAATATTAGACGACCCTCATATTTTCGATGAGTTTAACAAGAGCAAATAAAACAAATCTTTACTTCCTCCTGCTCAAAGTAAAAATATATGCATCGCTTCCCCTCCCCCACTGCCCTCCCCCCCCCACCCCAGAAAAAAAACCTGTTCTGGCTAACCAACATACCTGTAGATGATATGTAGTCAGATTAAATAAGCAGTTCACATTACAAATTCTCAACTGTACGGGAAACTTGCTACGTTTTTAAGAAAAGGATAAGTTCTTGAACATTTGAACGTCTGGTTTTTAAAATTTTATTTATATCAAGATTCATAGGTAAGTCGATTAAAAAAATATTCGAAACAGACAACTTAAAACCCTTTTCAACACGGGGCCAAGGCGTTTTTAGTCATTTAGACACTAAAACTGTATTTTCTTTTAAGCGGTTTTATTTCTGACCTCCCCCCCCCCGCGCCCAGAAAAAACAAAAAAACAATAGAATTGTGGTCCCGCTCTAACCACTCAAGGAAGCTCCAAAAGGCTTGAAACATTCATGATCATCCCCAATTTCGCCCCTTTGAAGATAAAAATAATGATCATTCCCTAATATTATGTGTTAAAACTGGTATTAATCCAGAAAACAGAAAATTTTCTTAACTTTTGCTACATGCAGACATACTGGTGTACGCAAAAATTATGTTGTGTGTATGTGTGTTGAGGGGGGGGGGAGGAGGGGCACAGTGCATGAAGGGGTGCCTTGTGCGAATAAAAAAAAACAGTCTGGGGGAATGCTGAAGTTCCCCATCGTGGTTGGGAACTTTGAAAACCAATACATTTTAGATCATTTTTCGGGTCCATGCAGCAACTTTTCAGAATTTTCAGCAACTTTATTGGGGGGGGGGGGGGACAATGGAGCAACTTTTCAATATCACCAGCCGCATTTTTTTTTCGAATTCTGAGATTGTAATGTTGGGCCAACATGACAATTTGAAATACTTTACTGACATTTACTATCAGAAAAAATCACTAAAAACAAGTTTGGCCTATGACATGGGGGCACCAGACTTTTCTTTTGGGGGAGGGGAGGGGAAGGGTAACTCGTGCCCTTGTGAGTTGTGCCCTCCCTTGGGGAGCCTCTGAGTAGACACCGAAGTGAAATTATAAAAGCCAACAAAACAATTCAATTTAACTAAACTTGCCGCAATGTGATATTAAAAAATTATATATTACTAATATCGTAAATATTGTGAAAATAATTTTCATCTATCTTGATAAATGCGTACAAAAACCCAATATCAATTGTATATTTTTAAAATTCGTTAAACGCTGTCTCTGTTTGAAGAATTTGTGTAAGGAACGGATTTGACCAGTGATGCAAATACGTGTAGGGCTAATGCTTCGTTTCTGTACACGACTGTCGCAAGCCTCAACACGGCTTAGTACTTCTGAACGTAACCATTAAATAAAAAGAAAGCATTAATCATTTTTACAAGATCTGTCTTCTATTTATTCTTTAATAAAAACAATTTTTTTCCGTGTTGTATTTAATATCTTTCTTCTTTTCGTCAACTTTCCCCCTAGCTGCAATTCTCGCCGTAGAGAAATGCTTGGTACAGCCTCATTTCCGGCGTTGCCGGAAGCGTAATCGGTGGTTTCGCCATCTGGCGCCTCGCGAGCTAACTATTTCAGTAGGGAACCCTATATCATCGAACTTTACATATTGCTTATAAATTTCCCCAGAATCCGCCGATCATCTTTCAAATTTCAATTAAATCTGTACTTTCGGGTGAAAGCGGTTGAAACCATCGCCGTTCAAATTGAAGGTCCTTCCCACTGGACATTCATTATGAAACGAAAAAAAAGTTCTATCGTCTGCCGCAAAAACAGCGCTGCCAACAGTGGTGTCGCTGCTTTCGTGAACAAGAGAGCTTGCCAGTAGCCGCTCCGCCGTTTTCACGTCTTGAGAAATTTGCAGACAGGGTTTGGTATTTTACCATTACACTTTATATTTTTCCGGCAAGTGCTTACAATGTTAATTTGGTAATCAATAACATTAATCGTTTCCATTTTTTTTTTATAGCATTTGATTTTAGAAGCTAGGCCTACCATCACAACTGAATTGTTGGTAAACCATCATAATTTAGATCATGATAAACAGACTGAGTCCTTTCTTATTTATTTTTATTAGTAACGCGTTATGCGTTCGGTAAACGAATGAAAAGGGCTTGCAGGGTATACAGCAGTGGCAATAACGTCATATTATTGTGTATAATTCTATGCTGGAGACAGTAACTGGGCTAGCTGCAAGGTGCACTGGTGGGGAAATGAAGGGCGTCTTACTGAAGCCGATGCTGTCAGAGCGAAATTCTTAGGCCTAAAACACGCGTTCTTTTCGATTTGTTGGCAGTTGCTGACATTTTTAGTAAAAGGAATCTTTTCTTTTCCGATTACAACCTCGCATCGAAAGGGATTGGAGAAAACAACGTTTTTTAGGCCTAAGAAATCCGCTCTCAAAGCACTGACTTGAATAAAAGCGCCGCTGCATTTACCTCCATTTTAATCTAGTGCCCCCTTGTAGCTATCTTTCCAAATGCTAGCCCCCTAGCCAAAATAGAGTTACTGTCGCTGCTATATTGAAACCAAACAATTGTGTTTGAACTTAAAAATGTATAAAATACAGCTAAGATTTTACTCAAGACTACGAACGCTGAGGATTACTAGTTTTTATGCAGATCACTGAAATGTGCCAAACTATTGTTCAAGATGTAAGACACTAACGCTGTGCATCGTGCTGGAATATACTAGAATGTCCTCTTCATTGCCGAAGAAACCCTAGTGTATGCTACAGCCCTGATTATTACGGTCTACGGAAATTACCATATAGTGAAAAACACTATTAGCTAGCTAGTCAATCAGTCAGTAGTGGCATTTTAGCAATTTTTTTATTTGTCACACAGGTTTTTCCTCGAAGAACATGTACCATAGGAACAAATGTAAATTTTTCTTAATCACTGCAGCAAATCTTCCCAATTTATGCAAAATACAACGATTTATTCCGCATTAATATTTTTTTCCACACAAACAGACAATCCGCTACTCGCCACACCATTATGTGAATATCAATAATAATAACAAAGCAAAGCAGTGGTGGAATTTCCCCGAAGAATTCCCTCCTCCGACCCTATATGTTAATTCCGCCCCGAACAGTAGCAGTTGATGAATAAATTAATAAATTGTCCACATTTAAAAGACTTAGTGTGCGCAAGCAAATTAGCCTATTTCTTTATATGAATTCCAAGTGAAAGTTCAACACGTTTTTAGCTGAAGCGGTATAATCAACTGAGATATAAAACGTTCAGGTATAAAAAGTTTAAAATCTGAAGAAATCAATTAAAAATGATTAGGGCTCAATAAATAACAGACATCCATGAGGGATTGGCGGTTAACCGGCAATAATTGCTCCTTTAGGAGAATAGTTAGTCCGATGTCGAGGAGGTGGGGAAATCTACGAACGCGCCAGGGCGAGTGAGTTTTTTAAATCCCCGTCCCCGAGACACTGGACTCAGGAACGTTTTTATGGGAGGGGGTTTGAGTGGGGGAGCATGTCACCCCCCCCCCCAAAAAAAAAGTTTGGCCAGTTGGCAAATCAGTCGGCAAAATTACATAATCGTTGGTCATTCGGCAAATCAGTCAGAAATATTACATAAATTTTTAGCTAGATGGAAATTATGTCGGTAAATTTCTGGTTTACACCCCTCCAACTTTTATACTTCCTGACGTCTCTGACTGGACTATCCCGTGTCGAGCAAACAAGCAATTATTGCCGGTTAACCGCCAATCCCTGACATATGTGTGTTTTAATGGTAAAGTGTGACGTCAAGATTTTTAAGTATGCGTTGAGAATGCTTTCAAATCCGAGACTGTCAGTTCTTGTGAACAACCTGTGTGAACAATCAAGGCTCACCTAAGTTGTCACATGATGTATTTATAAGTAAAATAGACAGTCCTTTCACTCCTCTTTCTCAGGATCTTCCTGTGAAAACAAATGATTTCCCTGTTTTCCCAAGTTTATTGTAACAAAATTTTCTGTTTTATCCCTCTTGTTTCTGAAAATATTCTTTTTTGAAATTTTATCTTAATTCTTCATAAATTGTTATATTTGTATACATTTTAAAAGAGGAGAATTTATAAACATGCTTAAAATATAAATATTTCTATTACATACTGTAATGTAACATTTTCGGTTCTGGTTATTTTGGTTGGAATGGGAAAGGGGGGGCGGAACAAATACCGAATATCCCTTATTCCCGTTTTCCCTGTTTTCAATTTTTCTTCCTCTGTGTTTACATAATAACTGAAAAATTCCCTATGAATGCAAGCACTGAAAATTCCTCATGAAGGATGTTGGTATGCGATACAATTAAGTGGTCTGTGGAACTTAAAAAAAAAGCGTAAGGTTATGGGATAGAAATTAAAAAGAAATCCGAACATTCTGTTTTCTTTAAAAGTTACCCGACCTTAATATTCCTTCCCTGTTCAATTTCTGAAGTGTGAGAGTACAGTTAGAAATGCCTCTGAATGAGAAAATTAACAATTACTTCTGAAAAATAAGCAACTACAATACAAGCAAAACCTGAATTCTATAGGATCATTAATTTCTACAGTAAAAATTAAGTCGATAAGAGGATAAACATAAACAAACATACATAAACATAAGTATACAAATATGAACGTATATTGCAAACAAAAAGGTCACGTGCCGTGCAAAAAAGGTTATATGATTGAAGTTTCACTTTACTTGTTAAAATGTACACGGATAAAAACTGATCATTTTTAATTGAAATTAGCAAATGTACAATTGAGGAAATTGCATATGTTTAAGTGCTGTTGTGCATTAACAATTAAATAATTGTTGTAGCACAACAGCACTTGAAACCGATGCAATCTTCTCAATTGTACATTTGCTTATT
>JAHWFP010186217.1:0-11806 GCA_023313725.1 Lithobius niger | reverse complement strand
GGGGGGGGGCAGCTTACTGATGGCCCTCCCAAAATTCGAGTTCTGCAGTTGGCCCACCCCAATAACTTGGGAACCGTTGGTACTAGAGCAAAACGGTTCGAGATTTACCTTCCCTGGGCTGTGCCCTACGTGTGGGCCTCCTCGGAATCGGGTACTCGAATTTTGGCGAGTTGGCCCATCCCAATAACACAATAACACGAGAACTGTTAATCCTAGAGCAAAACGTTTCGAGATTTAGCATGCCCAGACTATGTCCTATGCGCGGGTCTCCCCAGAATCCGGGTACCAACATTTTTGGAAGTTGGCCCGTTAATCTTAGAGCAAAACGGTTAGGGATGTGGGTTCTCTCGGCTGCACCCTACATGTGGCCCTCCCCGGACTAGTTACCGAGTTCATTTTGTAAATAACTGGCCGTAACTCGGGAATTTGGTCTCCCCTTCTATCGGGCCACTGCGAAGTTCATTTCACTGCTACTGGCTTCCCCCTCGTATCATCGGGGTACTGAGCCCCTCCGCCGTGTCAAGGCTGCAGTTGTCGGAGGGGTGGGGTGGGATGGGATGGGATGGGATTGGTTGGGAATAGGACGGGGTCACGACCGCCTGCCCGCCTTGGTCGGACCTATCAGAGACTGAAATATTCCGATGGTATAGCCGGTCGTGTGGGAAATGGGGGTTAAATAGGAGCGACTCTTAATAATGTTTAGGACCGAAATAGGGCGTTCTAGGACGATCGCTAGGACGCGGGTATTGAATTCTATAAGTTTCAAAATCGAGGGCCTCGGGTTTACTCACTCCCCACGCCCCACAACAACCACATCCTCGCATCTTCCGCAGCCCTTGCCTCCCCCCGCTTAACCAACTTCATAGTAACCGGGTCGTGTCGCCACCAGGTAAAGGGAGAAATCGCTTTGGGAGGGTACCATCCTCGATACCGGAATGGTTCCCGGTATCGTTTTTCACCCTTTTATGAGTTGCTCGTAAGCTCCGGATTCCTCAACAGCTCCATCTCCGGAAACTCCGCAGGCTCCGCAACCTCCTCCCGGCTCAAAATCTTGACCCCAGTTGCCGGGTCGAGCAGCTGTGGAATGAGGGGAGATGAATCTTCGGGACAGCACCCGCATTGATTCTGGCAATCAGACCGGTATGCCATCTCGAGTTGGCATAAAGCAAAATCTGTTTATACACTACTTATATATATGAAAAGTTTTTCAATCGGTCCTGCGCAACAGCTCGAGGAAGTGTGGACCCACGGGCATAACTCGGGAACCGCCAGTCCTGGAGCAAAACGAGTCGGGATTTGGCTTCCTGAGTGTCCCCTATGCCACCGAATTCCTTTTGAGATTAACCGGTCTTAACTCAGGAACCGCTAGTACTAGAGCGAAACGAATCGGAGTTCGGCTTCCTGAGTGCAACCCATGCAGCCACCGAGTTCATTTTGCGATTAACCGGCCATGACTCGGGAGCGGTAGGTCCTAGAGCAAAACGGTTCGGAATCTGGCCTCCCTTAAACCTCAGACCTCGGTGACTCCATCACAATTCTACCGCCAAGTTAATTTTCTCGCCCCATCACAAGGCTGCCGTCGAGTTCATTTTTCGGTTTTCTCTGTATCATTGGGTACCGAGCCGCTCCACCACCTCGAACAGATTAGTATACCCTTCTTTAAAATAATTGCCAATATTACCATATTGTGTATGTTTTTCGCTGTTGGCTTGTTTCCGATTTTCCTTAGTATTATTTCCAGCGATTTGTATCTATTTATTTCTCCTTTATTGAGCCGTTTGAGTGTATGAGTTGTCTTCCCTCTCCATTGTCTTTGGCCGAGTGACTTTCGGTCGAATGGAGCCCTGGTCACGGTTGTGACCTTAATAACGGGTCCAGTGAGTTATCTTTATAAAAAGCCAGTTGAGGATGTGGCCATAGCGACTAAGGCGCTATGCAAGTGATCTGGGGGCGAACTGGGTAGCCGGTTCGAATCCGGGTCATGCCACTCCGACGAAACGTAAGTGCATAAAGGTGGCTTGCTGAACTACGTTATATCTTGTGTATGTTTTTCGCTGTTGGCTTGTTTCCGATTTTCCTTAGTATTATTTCCAGCGATTTGTATCTATTTATTTTAAGCAATATTGCCCGCACAATACCTCGTCGGCTGCTTGTATCCTCCTCGGGTACCAGACGAATTTCCTATTTCCGAGGTAACTGTAGAGTTCTGCAGGCGGTTTTAAGCCGAACGAATCGTAGTACAGGGCGTACGAATCCCCCCCCCCCCCTTTAGGTAATACGCGGTCCAGTGAGTTCCATCCCCGTCTCTCGAGTCCTGCAAGTTCAGTATAGCGCATTCGGACGCTGTGGGACGCACGGGGAGCAGGTCTTTCGAACAAACTTGTCTGAATGTGCGGATCCCCAACATATTAGCATATCCTACAAGGTCCAAGTTCGTTAAGGCCCGGTTCATGGAAACCCTGGCTTCAGATAAAACCCTCGACCGCACCGTGGGACTTTTTTTTTCTTCTCAGTCTCCCGCCCGTTTTCGAAGCGGCTAGGGCTTCCATCTTGGCATTGTGGCGCTTTATTTCTTCAAGCTGTCTCGAGTTAGCCTCAGAGTCATTGATGGCGTTGGCTATTCCCGCTGCGCTGCCTCCTACTGCTCCGAGGGCGGCGAGGATTGGGAGAAGCAGGTGAAGAAAGCCGCCTTTCCGTACTTGCATACGCAAGAATTTCAGACTCAATCCCTGGCCCGTAGTTCAAGGCTTTCTAATTCTCGATTGCTGCGATTTGGTGACCGGTAGAGATACGTTGGTCTTCCCCTTCAACCGGGAGTTGGACAGACGAATGCTCGGTGTTTTTCCGGCCTTGATTTGTTGAAGCATATCCCGCTTCTGGGAAACCTATAATACCAGACATAATTAATGTAGTTTTTATTTATCTTTTTCCCCCCACTCACATCACGACTTCGACTTTGCTCCTGTCCAACTTGAGGGTCATAAGCCGATCGCTGATAACCAAGGCGTAGTATCGAGTGCTGGCCGATACTTGAGCTCCGAATTTAAATCTCAGAGTTACGTCGATCACACTCGATTTTAAGCCTCTCGTTCTGTTTTGAGCAGTCTATGCAGATCAGGAGAAGATCTTACCGTAAGTCGTAACATCGAAAGCGGGTCCCGTTACCGGCTCCCCGTAATACTGCTTCCTAAAGTTGAATAAGTCTTGATACACGTTCGAGATGTTTCCGCTGGAAAATTCCACAGTCATGTCGAGAAAGGAATATCGCTCCGAGTTCAGCGTCACGTGTGTGAGACTGCAGTGATCGAAGACGGCCGCATTCTTTTTCTGATCCGTTTCCCTCGCAATCTAGAACCCGATAATTACATATCTAGGCTTCTCGATAGAACTCGTCGTGATCAATCTTCAAGTACAGCTAGTCGAGCATGTCCGATTACCAGTGTCTGAAAGCCATGGGTACGGTCATTCCGGTATCCACGAGTCCGTACAGCCTATTCTTCTGCGCGTCCGAAGGGGTTACGTGGGGAAGGCGCCAAGACACTTGCTCTAGAACTATCTTTTTCAGGGCTACTCCGGTGGTTTGGAAGATGGCATTCGTGTCCGCAGCCCGCATTAGGATCAATGTTTGCTGAACCCCGTAAATCGCTTTTGTGTAATCTTTGAAGAATCCCAGGAGATGGGAGAGGGGGATGGTATACGCGAAGGATCCTTTTGGGGAGTGGGCGCTTAGAAGGACGTCTCTCTTCAAACAGACGGTATTCCTTCCATCATCAGCCGTACTGGCGCTGCCACCATCCAGGAACCATCCCCTATTCGCGACGTGGGCTTGGTCTTGTGGGCCGTAGGAGACGATTCCCTTAATGGTGCTGGCAAATCCCAGGTGATTGATTTCGTCCACGGTCTTGTCCCCTATCTGGTACTTGATGTTGGCGAAGAGGTAGGCTATCGTGTTGTTCACGAGCGCTATGTTATCAGTGGCCGCGTAAGCCGTCCCGTTGCTAGCTTTTACCAGGGCATCCTTCACGTACAGGTAACTCCGGTGGGGATGGGTAAAGAGATCCTGGTTCTGAACCACTATTCTAAGTTCCGAGTTCACGCTGTTCAAGTTCGTCCCGACTGTCGGGGTGAAGTCGTGGTAATTATATTCTACCACGGACTCGTCCAGGGTAAAAGGCTCCTGGACATTTGGGTATCCTTCTACGGTCTCCATTTTGCCAGTATTGGGGTTGCTGATGATACAGATGTACGAGGCGTCGTTCGGGACATCCGTAGACGTATTTTTCTTTAGACGTAGGAACATTCCGGGATGATGAGTTTTGTCCACTCTCTGCCATTGGTGTGGCCCTACCTAAATGGGTTCGAGTCGAAAGCTTTCACGTTCGGAATCGAGTTGTACATTTCCAAGTTGACCAGGGCGATCTCCCATCCCTCCGCGTTGTCCTCGAGCAGTAGAGGAGTCGAAAACTTGGTGGTGAAATCCGCGGTGTTCGAGGAAAGAACTATGGAGGAGGAAGGCATCGTTCCCCATACGTCGCACGAAACGAAAGTGTCTCGAATGGTCTTGGACATTTAAAAGTGCTGTTTAGCCCTTAATTGGTTATTTTTTCTAACATATTCCAAACTCTTAGATCAACTTCCCGTGCTCAGCATCCGATAAAAGACCATTAACTTTCAACTCCGCGTAAATGTGTACAATTTCCTGGTCTAGCGAAGTGTTCCCAGCATCTCTCGAAGCCCTGATCAGTTTCGGTCTTACGCATAGATCGTTCGGGTCTTTGTAAAACCGGTATCCTTCCACTCGTCGAACGGTTGCTGGGGCCGCTTAACAAACTTAACGCGCGTTGCGTATCCTTCCCCTTGTCGAATCGGTTGCTGGGGCTCCTTCTCCTTGCCAAACACCGGTTTAATCAAGGTCGCGTACTTGTAACCGGCGCTCGATTTGTCTCTGAGACTCGGGATCGTGGTCTCTGTAGACCGCGCTTCTCCTGAGAGTATCGTAATAATACAAGAGACTCAGGTGATCGTCGGTCGGTTTACGAGGGTTCTTGAGCATGATCAACTGCCACTACTCGTTGGTGCCGCTGCACTTTTTCCCTCCCACTACCACGTCGTCCCTTTCGAAATCCACGTCCAAGGAACCTATCGTGTACCGTTTAGTTTCCTGGTCGTACCTTATACCGAAAGTGGGGTCGGTGAGGGTCTCCTTAGTGGCAAACATGCTCAGGTACTCGGTAGCTAGCGGTCCTAGTTGCACGGTATCGAGCAAAGAAGTCTCTTCCTCCAAGTATCTTATTCGGGCACTCGGAGTCATGGCTTCGATTTGCTTGAGCGAGGCGGGCGTAAGTGCTCCCATAGAGCTAGATAACCTCATCGTCCGGGCATTAAAAGCCAGCTCGGGTTACGAGTCTTCCGTATCTCCTACATCTTCCTCCCTGTTATAACTGGGGCCAGTCGCGGCTTCCAAGGAACTCTGAATGTTCCGAAGTTTTTCCCCGTGCAGTATGTGTTGTTTCTGTTGACCCACTTCGATAGCCAGCAACTCTTTGATCTGGAGCTGTCTTTGGTCGTCCGCCTCCTTGCTGTCTATCGCTCGGAGTTTGGTCTGCTCTCTGATGGGTTCCGTGATCGGTTTGAAAATCTTCGTCAGGTGCTCCGACTCGGTTGCCCTTTCGAGTTTCGCGTCAAGGAATTCTCCATTGAGACGCTGTTTTAAAGCCTCGAACTGTTTGGAGAATTGGTCCGGGCGATGCTGAGTTACCATGGTTTTTTATTGAAGGAAAAAATTGCACGTTCTCGTCAACCCAAATACGCGTTCTCGTCAACCCAAACACGCGTTCTCGTCAACCCAGACACACGTTCTCGTCAACCCAAACAATCACGTTCTCGTCAACGTCGACGTCAACATCGGGTAACAGACTCAATCCAACACCTGTCTGTACCTCCCTTCTCTCAAGGGTTTGGTCTTGTCGATCGTTAGAAATCCGTGCGGGTCGGAGTTCCAACACTCCCCGCAAGTCCGCTTAAACTCTTCGAAGCTCATGTCACACCCTACGTGGTTGTTGTAGACGTGCCTGTGATTGGCGTCGTCTTGCCTGAAGAGAATCAGGACGTTCGCGTTGTCTCGGACCACCCGCTTCGGTATCCTGCTGTATGTCTGGCACAGGTAAAAGATGTCCACGTTGGCGTGCCGACCATAGGCAAAGTACCTTTCGATCCTGTCCTGTTTCTCGATCATCCAGTCATCGAAGAGGAATACGGTCTTCTTGCCGGGGTCTAGAAGCTCCTCGGGTAGCGGTACCTCCTCGTTGTTCAAGCAGAACACCGCGACTTCTGGGTAGGTCTCGTTGAAGGCCCTCGTACTCAGTCTGAAACAGGGTCTTGGAGCACACGTAAAGTCTATCGTATTCTAACCAGCCCTCGTTGCAGAGAAGGTTGAGAACGAGGTTCGTCTTCCCGCACCCGGCCGGACCGCAGACGATGCACCCCAACGAATCGGGGAATCCGAGCTTACTCCGAGGTGTCTTAATCTTCCCGACAGTTTCGCCGAGATTGTCGTAATTGATGAGTTTCATTATTCAGTTTAATAAAGGGTTGAAACGCATTTTAAACATGTACTGCTTGAAATGCAAATGGGACACCGACACCCTCAACTCCAACCTCGTAATGACTTCGAACAGCCGGCTGTTGTTGAAAGACAAATGCGCGGACAGCGGGACCACGAAAGCCCAGTTCCAGAAGGGTTGGAAGCGAGGCAAGAAAGGTTCGGGTCAGTTTCACAAGATCATCGATAAACTACCGGTAGAACTCCACATCCCCAGGTACAGGTACTGCTGGCCCGGTACGAAACTCGACAAGAGACTGGCTATGGGAGACGCTCTAGACAAAGCTTGTAAATGACACGACCTAGCCTATGCCGCCAGCTCCGATCTGGAAGACCGACACCGTGCCGATGAAGAGTTGGCTTCTGAGGCTCGGAGTATACTGCTGTCGAACACCGTGGGGTTGGGTGAGAAGGCGGCCGCTGCGGGTGTTGCCGGTGCGATGAAGGTTAAGGTCAAGTTGGGGATGGGGCAAACCCGATTAAAAAAAAATAAATAAAGGAGCGGAATGAATACGATAGTCAAAGAGCTGCACAAACTGGCTAGGCGTCGATACCCGAGGCATAGAACGAAGGCCCTCGATGTCGATGACTTGTGGCAAATCGACCTCGTGGAAATGATTCCGTACTTGAGGTGTTAACGGGGGATACAAGTACCTGCTCACGCAGATAGACACATACAGTAAGTTCGCCTGGGCAGAATCCAACGAGTCCAAGAATATGGGAGACATTGCGCCTTCCAGAAGATGCTGGTCTCATCCAGGCCCAGACACCTGCAGTCGGACGAGGGGAAGGAATTCAACTCCTGGTTCGCAGCCCTGACGAAACGGTACGGTATCAACCACTACCGCTCCTTTTCTGAGACCAAGGCCAGCGTGGTCGAATGCTTCAACCAGACTATGAAAACGGCTATGTGGCGCGAGTTCACGCATAGGGGAAGCTACGATTGGCTTGACCTGGTTGCCCCACTTCTAGGCCAGGACGATCGGGGCTAGACCGAAAGACGTGGTTGCGGGTATTACCATTCCACCGGCCGTTCGAGCGTCAAATCGTTCCGCGGGTAAACCCAAGTTTAAAGTCTGGGACGAGGTGAGAATATCCCGCGTCAAAGGCACATTCGATAAGGGTTACCTGCAGAACTGGACGAACAAGGTACACGCGGTGGACAAAGTGCGGAACACGAGTCCCGTCACGTACACCTTAAGGGATTACGGTGGGGAGGGTATCGAGGGTAGGTTCTACGAGCAGGAGTTGCAAAAGATGCGGGTGCCTGACCTGTTTCTGGTGGAGAACGTGTTAAAAACGCGGAAGGCGGGGGAAAGACCAGTTACCTGGTTAAGTGGCGGGGGTACGACGATAAGTTCAACAGTTAGGTCAATAACCTGTATTTGCTGGGGTGATGGTATTAATCTAATTTCGAAAGAATGTCCTGTATATAAATACAAAAATTCCGCTACCAGCCATTCCGCTACCAGTCATTCTGCTACCATGGCCGAAAAATCAACATTTACATGCATCTACTGTATCGAAGTATTTCCCTCACAACACCAGCTCCGCAACCATCTCCGCTCCCGTCACCTGTCCGAGCCGGAAGAATGCGCTTGCTTCACGGACCGTCTGCGGTGTTGTGTCGGAGACCGCGTTCCCGCCTTTTCCCGCCGAGCAGCTCTCCATCATCGACAATACGAGCAGAAAGTGTCCACCGCTTCCGACACACTTCCCCTCCTGCTGTCAGTGCGTCTGGCCATCCAGAACCTGTTGATCGCCTGCCTGGACTAGTTGGTGAACTGCAAAGCGCAGATCTGCCTGGGAATAGATTTCCTCCGCGAGACCACTGCCACCGAGGCCGGATTCTGGTCCAGAAACTTGGAGCTGTACAACCCGAACAACGTCCCCGCTCTGTTAGACGAGGCATTCGAGAAGATACAAAGATCCATCGATGCATATGCCGAGCGGGGAAGTGGATGGGTTTTATCCCGCGTAAAGCAGCTGACCGTCAGAGTAGCAAAACACCAACTTCTGCTCGCCTCCTCCTACATTCTCTGCCTAAGGGGATGACCGGTAAGAAAGCGGCGGTGGTCAACGTACAAAACATAGACGACCAGAAATGCTTCCTCTACTCGTTTCTTGCTGCGGGCCTAGAATTACGAAGCATGAGACCCGAAGATTATGCGGAATTTGAGAGCATGCTCGATATCGTCAATTCTCTCTTTCCCGGTGAAGTTGAACCAAATCGATGGTTTTGAGAGGGCGAACGACCTCTCGATAACGTCATAGGATACACCGACGAAATCAAACTCCACCCTCTTCTCGTCTCTAAAAACCTTTCCGGCCAGCCCATCGATCTTCTCCTGTTGACGGCAGATGACGATAGCGGCGAAGAGGGGCTAGATGAAGATACCGGTGATGCCCCACTAAACACCCACAACAGCGCCATTGTTGACATCGTCAAACTCTTGCGATACTGCGGAAAAGGCTCGAATGCTAAATTCTACTGTCAAAACTGCTTCACTGGATACAGGAAGGAGTGGATGTTGTTGAACCAGCGAGAGGAATGCATGAAGATCAACCCCGCTCAAGCCTTCAGATTCAGAGAACCGGGTAAAAACAAGCTCGGCTTTCGATTCTTTAACCGTCAGAACCCCTACCCCCAAATCATCTACGCAGACTTCGAGTGTCTAAATCGCCCCGTCCAGACCGTCCAACCCGACCCTTCCACGAGCTCCACGACCAAGATCCCTCAATATGTACCCTGTAGCTTCGGCTGTCGTGGGGAAGATCATGAACCAAGGTTCATGGAACCTGGGAGAAGATGCGGTAGAGGTGTTCTACGATCACATTGTGGAGGAAAAAAACCGGTACGAGGCTCTGCTGCACGAAGTACAGCCGCTTGACCTAACACCAGGCGAACAGCGGGCTTTCGACACGACTTCGGCGATGCCACTACTGCAATTTTATCTTCGACCACGCTTCGCAGAAGATTGGAGATCATAAAGTTCGGGACCACTGCCACGTCAGAGGGAAATATAGCGGCCCGGCACACTCAAAATACAACTTGAGCGCTCATAACAGAGGACTATCCCCGTCCTGTTCCATAACCTGGAGGGGTATGACATGTACCTCTTGGTGCGTGCCGTGCACAAGTTTCCCGGGAAAGTGGACGTCATCGGGCACACTGCCGAGAAGTTCCAGAGCATGACCGTGACGTTAGCCACTAATAATGTCAATCTCTGCTTCTTAGGCAACAACGGCTTCATGAAGGCCTCGCTGTCCACTCTGGTCGATAACTGCAGGAGCGGCCGTGGAAGCTTCCCGATTCTCGAAGCCGCCATGGGCACAAATTGGTTTTACCTTGGTGTGGCTCGGGAGGAAACCGTGGATCTCCTGACTCGCAAAGGCGTCTACCTGTACGAGTATGTCAGTGACATGTCCGTTTTCGCCGAAGAAGTGCTTCCACCGCAAGACGCGTTCCACTCGGAACTGAACGAAGGGGACTTCAGACGAATACTACGCTCACGCTAGGAATGTCTGGGACCGGATGTCGATGCGCAGGTTCGGATTGTACCACGAAATCTAGCAGTTGACCAACATCTTCCTGCTAGCGGATATTTTCGAAGAGTTTCATCGGGTCTCTTTCGCTTGCTACCGGTTGGACCCGTGCTACTACCTGTCTACTCCGAGGTTCAGCTGGGCAGCCGCCCTCAGGATGACCGGGGCGAAGTTGGATCTTTTCACCGGCGCGGGAAAACATGACTTGATTACGTCCGGTATCCGCGGTGGAGTCTGTTTCATCAGCAAGCGACACGCCAAAGCCAACAACAGATACCTACCGGAGCACGTTCCCGATCATCCTTCCTCCTTCATCGTTGACTTAGATGTAAACAACTTGTACGGTCTCGCGATGTGCGATTACCTTCTCTACGACGGGTTCCGTTATCTGACAAGGTCGGAAATCCGAATGTTCGACGTGAGCACCATTCCGGATCAGGGAGACGTCGGTTACATCCTCGAAGTCGACCTGCAGTACCCCAGCGAGCTGCGCACAGCAACTACCTGCTGGCACCGGAGAAGTTTGAGATCTGGGAGGAACAGGTTTTGCCCTGGGCAAAGGCAACTGCGGAAGCTCTGGGCCACGACATCAAGCCTACCGTAAAGTTCGTCCCAAACCTCCTTCACTACCGTAACCTGAAGTTTTATCTCCGCCACGGTTTGGTCGCCATATCCGTAGGATCCTCGTATTTAACCAGAGACCGTGGTTGAAACCGTACATCCTCGCCAACACCGAGAGGAGGTAGCAGGCATCCACTCCATTCGAAAAAGAGTACTTCAAGCTTCCGAACAACTCGGTGTTCGGCTAGACCCTAGAAAACAAACAGAAGCATCTCAACGTCAAGCTCTGCACTGACTCCGAGTCGCCGATGAAGTACACCTCCCTGCCCCACGCGGACTCCTTCAAGATCTTGCACGAACGTCTCGTTCAGCCCAACCTGCGGATGCGAAAGGTCTGGTGCGATCTCCCAACCTATTCGGGTTTTTCCATATTGGAACTCAGCAAGCTCACTGTGTACGGGTTCCATTATGACTACATCAAACCAAAGTACGGGGATCGTGCCGAACTACTATTTACGGACACCGACAGCCTCTGCTACCACGTACGGACGGATGACGTGTACAATGACATGCATCATGACGCGAGCCGTTTCGACACAAGCAACTATCCTCGGGACCACCATCTCTTCTCTCCCCAGAACAAGCAAGTCCTGGGGAAGATGAAGGATGAGATGGGTGGCGTCCCGATTCAGGAATACGTCGGGCTCCGCTCCAAGATGTACGCCATCAAGACCTTGTCTTCCGAAACGAAGAAGGCGAAAGGACTCAACAAACTGTTCGTTAGGAAACACTTGGCCTTTGAGAACTACAGGGCGGCACTGTCAGCGACTTCGGTGCTGAAAGGCTCCTGGGGTAAGATCGCCAGAAGCGGACACGAGTTGTCCACGGTGAAAGTGACGAAGTACCTCATCTCACCGTACGATGATAAGAGGTTCATCCGGGACGATGGAGAAAACACCTTAGCCATCGGCCACGTTGAGTCTGGAACCTGGCAGGAGTATGCGGACGATTTCAACTCCGACATGGACGTAGTGAGTGATGAGAAGGTGGAGGAGTTGGCAAGCGTCGCTGTAGGTCCGAGACCACGCCGAAGTCAAC
>JAHWFP010186208.1:0-15923 GCA_023313725.1 Lithobius niger | reverse complement strand
AGACGATCGACATTATGATGATGTCATTCTCGGAAACCTGCTAGAAAATTTTTTTTTTTTAAACTCAGTAGTAATAATGTATGTTTCTCTGTTTTCCTAATAGAGCTTAATATTTTTCCTGAGTGTTGTTGTTGCTGTCGGTGACGGGGAATAACTTCCCTAAATTTTAAGATATTGCCTTGTAAAGTGTTGGTGCCCATTTAAGACGAACAAAGCAGCCACTTTAACACATAATATGGAAACCCAAATTTTCGGCAAAGCTCACGTTCATCTTTTTCAAGGGATACCGAAAGGTTGTTTACATTAAAGGCATGCAACATACGACTTGAAATACTTTAGGCGTAGTAAATAGAATGATTAAAATGCCAGCGGCTATGGTATGGTACAAATTTTACGTTTTGGTTGCAGTGGGATTGGCCATCTAATTTATTGTGTTATTGCGTGTGTGTTTTTAGATTCTGATGAAATTCCCGTTGAGGAACGAAAATTTCATTGTGTACAAGCTGTCAGAAACCTGAACTAATTGAAAATTCGTTCAAGTAGGACTGCTACTTTACTAGGCGAATGTGTAAGTCTGGAAGATTTTTTTTTTTTTAGAAATGTCTGTTTGAAAAAGGTGGAATTTTTATGGTAGGCGATTTGACATGTTACCTACTGTTTTGTGTTCGCCGTTTCGGGAGGTCGGGCTAACTATTAAATTAAATTAAAATATAAAAGATCAATTCACAACAAAACAAGTAGAAAATACACTTTAACATTGAAAGGATAGGCTGACAGTGTGCACACAAGGCACCATTTAACCTTCCCTATTCTTCCCAATTTATCCTCCACAATTATCCACCCCCATACATCTTTCCCCATTGATTCTTCAACATTCTACCCCAGTTGTCCTTTCACGTTCTGCCCCGTCTATCGTTCCCCATTCTTCCCTATTGATTCTTCAACATTCTACCCCATTTATCCTTTCACGTTCTGCCCCGTCTATCGTTCCCCATTCTTCCCCATTTTTCCTTCTCCATTCTTCCCCATTTATCCCCCCCCCCATTTATACTACTCCTATTCAACCCCCCCTCCCTCACCACCAACGTGAAAATGGTTTTCATTTTACTTCACCCGTGTACTTCATGAAATTAATTCATGAAGTCATAATCACCAAAGCAATTATATATTCCCATTCAATCAAACCAGGTGAAACCCGAGCTCCGCAGTCGATACGCGAGTGAAAAACTTAAAACTCACCACCATTTTGGTCAGCGCAGCCATCGTTAAGTTTCATTGGTTAAAAAAAAAAACAATTAGGCCGTTACTTTTAAAATTCGCAAATGTATATCATTAGATCATTACCGTCGCGATGTCAGCAGTCCGAAATGTATGTATGGTAATTCCAGTGTCAACATTAACGCACACCTCTGCCTCGTAATGACATTTCGAAGAGGGACTACTTCTTTCGGCGACTGCACACTCCTTGCCGCAAGAACGTGATTAACTGCGAGCCAACTGATAAATACACGCCACAGAACGGTTTTCACCAATTTGTATCTGGGATCTAACGGGAAACAGAGACACGGGCGATGAGGCGAGGGGGGGGGGGGCTTCCTTGCGCACACGGACAATTGATTGTTCGTTTGTTCCACACCGGGGTTGTGACAAACACGGTAATTAGCCATTATTTCGCTTCGAGTCACTGGGACCCGCTGTTGTCAGTTAGGAAAGGAGAAACTTGGTGACCAATATGCAAATGTTTTATCGGAGGCATCCTCCCACATGGATGTAGTCTGACATGTGCTGATAAGAATACCGTGTTTACGACAACAACAAAGGCTTGTAGGAGTTTGGGTTTGGGAGGATGCGGGGGGGGGGGGGAGATGGGAATAGGAGAAAAGGAGGGATGTTCCTAAAGTGATTGTATTGCCAAATCCTATAGCTCGTGCATGCGAGAAACGAAAATACGTTTTTCCGTTGCCTTCTTCTCGGACGGAATGTAAAAATGAAACATTCTACCCCTTGCGGCGATATTGTCACAACTGGATAAAGTTCAGAGCAGGATTTCCAGTTTTTCGTCAAAATGTATTTATTTCTGATCACCGGGTAGTAAGGGTCTAATGCTTACCAGCCTCTTACAAAGTTTTACATCTAGACCCTTACTGTTAAAGCTTGTCCGTGTTCCTTTAGGTTTTGACTTTTCGACCCTTACTCTAAACATTTAACGTTCCGTTTTTGTTTATTAATTCGTGTTACTTTTAGAATTGCAGCTAAACTGTTAAAAAGTGCAGTTGACGGTCAAAATAGAGAGTTTAATACAGAGATCCTAGGCTGACTCTTACTAACATTGGCTGCCAGTGTTAATAATAGAAACAAATCCTTTACTCTTCAGTCTTGCAGCTGGCGTTTGCTCATTAAGGTTATAGTCTGGAAAAAAAAAACCACTCAATGATAAGAACAAGTTAGTAGTTCCAACCAGGAGATGATAAAGATTTGCTTCAGTGAAGCGAAGAGTGAAGGAGAGTATTAAGTCTCTTGAGTTAAGTCGGCGAGTCGGTTTGCTAAAAAATAATACAAACACCTTATAAAGAACTAGCTAAAGCCCGTGTTACGCAGGAGTGGTATTGGATGCACCGTTTAACCGTCAGAAATATTGATACGGTTTGGTCTCACGTGTTTCTTCAGAGTTTGTAAACTAAGTTTGTATATTCAGAGTCTTTGAAAAGTTGTGATATCCACCCAAAACCAAAACTGGTATAAAAAGCCGCAAGGTTCCAAATAGGATCGGCCTTGGAAGGTAGTGACATCATTCAACCAGGGAAAGACCGCCAAGGTTAATCCTATTAGCCAAGTTAATCGCACAGAATAATACTTTGGACGTTAATGAAAACTCGAAGATTGCTACCGCGAGTAGCACTGTTCTAGTTTTCATTTAACTTTCGACTATTAGTCGGTGCGATTAACTTGGTTAATAGGATTAACCTTTGCGGCTTTTCCCTGGTTGAATGGTATCACTGCCTTCAAAGGCCGATCCTTTTTGGAAACTTGGTGGCTTTTTATACCAGTTTTGGTTTTGGGTGGATTTATTAAACTGCTGGTGGGGTTGAAGGATTTGATCTCGTTACACCGTAGATGATGGGAGTATTGATTTTAGAGGAGATGCTTGTCTGGACATAAGGCTGATCTGCATAGCTTGCTGTTACTTTGGCAGTCGGGAGGGACGATTACTTGTTTTTGCCGAATCCTGTTTGTCGGATTCCGTTTCGGCGAAAATTAAGCCCTCCGTAAAATTTGGCGTAATAGTAATTTCAGTTTCGCCGAATCAAAATAATTAAAAATATAAAAAAATAACATTAAAAGTTAAAAGAAGCATTCGTATTTGGAAGGAATTTTTGATTAGTTGCGTTTTCTGCTGTTGTTTGTTTAGCGGCAACAAGCGAGGCAGGTAATTTAGATTTAAAAAATGACTCGACGAAACGGGATTCGGCGAAACGGGAATTTCCCTTTCACCAAAAATTAAGACATTGTTTAAAATTCGGCGGAATGGGATTCGGCGAAACGGGATTAAGCGAAAGGTTATACACGGTGCTATCAGCATAGTTTGAATGCTGTGGCGGTTGAGATTGCTGAATAAGACTGAGCAAAATTTCCTACGTTTTCATCGTTTACACACTGTGATTAGGCTGATTTCTGGTTAATAAGTACAGCAAATACAAGTCAAGCGTTCGAAAGATGAAAATAAAAAAGTAAAACATGCAAAACTGTGGGAAAAAAACATTCAGGGTATTTTTATAAGTTTTCACTTTTTTCATGTCATTTTCGAACGCTGGAGTGAATGTACATTTTTTAGGTATGTTCTATTTTATTAGCTGTGTTAGTATGATTTCAAAGGTCTTTGGTTCGATTCCCCACTCAAGCTGTCTCACACATAAGTCCAAAAGGAAACGTAAACAGGTTTGCATCAGTATTTATCCCGTTTTATTATTTAACGTTGCTTTATGAGGTGAAAAATAGGGATTGGTCGGTAATCCCTATTTTTCGGTTTTTAGCTGAAAATCGAAACCGAGTCCGATTCGGATTTTGTGTCGGTTTTTCGTACGGCGTTCGAAAAATCAAAGATTGATTTTTTGCTTTACATTTTTTTAATAATTATCATTTTCTACGTAGAAATGACAGCAAAAAGAGAATAGAGGGAAAAAATGGTGCCATAGCTAGACCCATGGTCTATGACGCTGCTGATAGTGAAAGCAGGCACAAGTTATAAGCTAGTAATACTACTGTTACAAGAAAAAAACTAGAAATGTTTGGTTGGATAGAAGGTGGCAAAAGCCGATACCGAAGCCGAAACGGAGATTTTGTGGGCATGAAAACCGAAACTGGAACTGAAGTCAACAAACTGAAACTGACCCATCCTTACTGAAAAAGTGTATTTCTACCCGATAATGGAGGAACGCCCTTCTGGAACGTCGTTTTTTTCTCGTTCACCCGTTAACTTTGTGTAACCCCACCCCACTTCCGTTCAAAACGTCCTGACTGATCGACATCCCATGCTCGCGAACTATAAATAGCAATATTTTGATAAAAATGGAGTTGGCGCACGATCAAGATTGGAGATGCGAGTTCATGAGGGCGGTTCATTGTTGTGCTCATTCATATTCATAACTCTCTAGATGCGAGGGGAAATTGGTCGCATGCTTACGTCCGAGAACAAGGCTCGCAATAACAGCCATAAAGGAAATTTACTAATTATTCATTCACTGAACGGTTGGAAGAGATGAATTCCACGAACGGGAAGGAGGAAAAGCGGCTTGCGCTATACCAGCCTTTCAGTGCGTTTCTTTTCCTTACAGCAGTGCATCGCCTGCAGTGGTTTGCTAAACGCCTACGTCACACCATGGAGCAATATACTCGCTTAGTTACGGGAGGCGCATTTTCCTACGGAATGCAACACTCGGGGGAAGGGATTGAGGCTTAATGGTGCGTCAGTAGCAAGGTCATTAGCGCCAACCTCAGTCACAGTGTAGTGATCCCGCCACTGCGCCACACATTACAGGGGTGTTAAACAAACTCCAAATCTAGATCTTATCATAGATCTGTACCTCTTGCAAAATAAAAACAACCGAACAGGTGGACAGACTTATCGCCCTATTGACGCGTAGATGGAAACGGCGTTGAACTCCTTCAAGATGGCGACAATCAACAAGAAAGTGCCGGACCGTAAGTGGCCGTCGACAACAATGACATTCAGGAGGGTCAACCCCCCTTAAAAGGAAACAGTGAGTACGGTTGTTGTGACCAATGCGTAAAAGAGCGCAACACTCGGCAAGCGTCATATCACGAGGGCACCAGTTAGGAGGGCAAATGGGAAGAAACGCGTGTTGTTACTACGGTGGTTCATTGGGACAAACTACAAAATTTTTTCTACATACACTAAACTTTCATGAAACCGGAACTTCGGCGTTCCACCACCGGAAAAGTGGTAAAGGAAGATATGTGGTAAACTGCACCCGTGCTAGTGGCCATGTTATTTCGTAAAAGTTTTTTGTGTGTGTAGAAAAAAGTTGTTGTGTGTCCAAATAAGCCACAGTACGTTGCAATCACGCATCTTAAAAATGGCCGCCAAACGGGATGCAAGGGAGTACGAATTTCGTGAAGGTGCATTGTGTTAGCTAACATTTGCCAAATGTGGTTTGTTAAATGTCACGAATTGTTTCCCCAGCTTACGACGTGCAATGTTCATTTGCCGGAATCTTTGAACTCCGATGTGGGCCGGCTATTGCCAGCGCCATGTTGTCTATGCTTCTGCGGTCCTTGTCAAGCGGTGAGTGCTATTTGCGCTAGTAGCACTTCTGTGGCGTTACGTTGTGACCATGGCGACTGTAAGAGTTAATACCCCCTGGTCACACATACATCACCAGCGCTGTAGAAAACTTCAGATATGGCTCCCTGATGAACCAGCAAACACAAAACTACCAGCCCGGCTGCCAACAAAATAACCGCTTCCATCTTCAGGCGATTGCCGTATTTGTTCGTATCGCTGAGAATATACCTTCATAATTATTTGATGGCAATTAACCAATGGAAACTCCAGTAAACGAGACACCACCATCAGATGAAACTCTCAGCTTTGTCCCTTCATGCCGTTTTCTTACGATCGCATCGGCTGGTGTCCTGGTCATATCGCAAGTATGACAGAACCACATTCAGTAGGCCTACACCAATTTCTAAATAAATACGACTTGGCCAGTCAATTAGGGGTTGAATATGGAAAAACATTAGAGAAGCCGAAATAAATGTTATTGGCTTTCTAATAGGATGCTAAACAACATATGAATTTTGTACCCCTCTGTCGCCCCGGATTTGGCACCCATCTTGGGAAAGGGGCAACCAAAATCTGGTTTTCACGAATATTTCGCTTGGTACTTAAGAACGAAATATATGGTACAAAAAATTATCTACGTACAATTCTCTACAGGAAAGATACGGTAGTTATGCAGAAAACATCCTTTTGCCGCTAGCAAGTAATTTCAGCTAAATTAACACTCCTTTTGTCATTCTGGTTCGGAAAATCACAAAGAAAACGTGGGCAAACGCTGATTTATTTTTAAATAGAATTATTTAAACACGTTAAACCGCTACTCACTGTTAATGACACCGCGGCCATTCTACGCGATGTGATAGGACAACAAGAAAACCTGATTTCGACCACAACGTCGGCAAACGGAAATTACTGTATCTTGTCCCAAGCAGACGGTGTATATCGATATTGTGGCCGGAATCACCGTCTGCTGGGGCACGCTTCGCGCGCATTATTATATACATAGACAATTTGTGTAATGAGAAAAAGTATGACGCAAGCATTTGTGAAACAAGAGCGAAACAAGAGCGCGCCCCTGCGGACGGTGTTTCAAACTGTAAAGAACTATTGGTAGCATATAAAAATAAAATAAAAATGTTAAAATTTCGTCTGCTTCAGCTATTGAGTCGCGTAGCAAATAAAGGTAATTTCCGTTAGCTGATGTTGTGGTTGAAATCAGGTTTTCTTGTTGTCCTATCACATCGCGTAGAATGGCCGCGGTGTCATTAACAGTGAGTAGCGGTTTAACGTGTTTAAATAATTCTTTTTAAAAATAAATAAGCGTTTGCCCACGTTTTCTTTGTGATTTTCCGAATCGGAACGACAAAAGAATTGTTAATTTAGCTGAAATTAGTTGCTAGCGGCAAAAGGATGTTTTCTGCATAAATACCAAAGATTCTATACATTGTTACGCTATGACGCATCGTTTCAGCGCTGGAGGCGAAAGAATGTGTGTATTTTCTTTCCCATATCCCTCCATTGCCTAGAATACCTAACAGAGTCTGTACTGTAGATGATAATTTTAAAGTTCCCTCCATCCAGTTACAAGAAAAAAACGAACTCGTTTGATGTTTAAGGTAAGGTTAACTGATACGAATTCAAAAGCGCAAAGGAACACAAATAAACTTTCTTGTAAGGTTTCATAAACCGCAGTGTTCCTGTACTGTTTAGTCCACGTGAAACCTAACTGCTGTATTCACACGTTTTAACAGTTTTTACTTTAGAACACGGTAGGTCAGATTGGTACTAAGGATGGAACAGATTTAGCCAAACAGATTTTGGCAGATTTGGGGCTGATCGGTTCGACGAACAAAAACCTGCAGATTTTCGATTTTTGCCAGGTCCTAGACAATAAATAAATTCTGTTTCTCGACACGTTTATTACTGTTTGTTTTAATTTAGGCTAGGCCTACATGTTTTACATTTTGTAGGCTAAGGTTAATAACGGACAAATTTTTACTTTTATTTGGGTAAAAAAAATGTATTCCAATGTTTTCATTAGCCTACAAATTTATTAGCCTACAAGTTTGTGTAAGCCAGAAAAAAAAGTTTTTAAAAATCTGTAGCGATCGGTTCGCTTAAATCGGATCGGTACACTAATCAATTTGTAGCTGATCGGATCGGAATCTGTTTGGCAGAAAAAATGCTGATCGGTACAGCCTGAATTGGTACATTCTACTTGGCTAAAGGGCACACATGAAAAATCTTAAAACCCATAGTCTTAATGTGTTTAGTGCAGACATACAGATTAAGTAATTCAGGGTTCGTGACTTCCTTGAAAACCTGAAAATGCCCATGAAAATAAAAATGAAATACCAATCCTAAAATCTTGAAAAGTGGTGGCGATGTTATCAAGGATATAGAGATTAAAAAGAAGTATTTTTTTCGCACAAAGGGACTAAAATCTTTAATAACAATAATAATAATAATGATGCTTACTTTAAGCGCTAGTTAGTTTTCATTGAAATCTATCTTCGCTGCCATCCTTTCTGTTTTGTATGAGTTTGAACGCAATAATTCCGTACGAATCATAGAGCACTTTAATCCTTCCTTTCTGCAGCTACAATTAGCCCTATTGCTTTGAGTCACTTACAGAATATAACATAGAACAGGTCAGCAGAGAAGGAGTCTTTGTTAGCGGTGAATGGATGCCGGCCATTCGTAATAGCCTTCAAAAACCACTCTACGGGTGGTACAACATTTCCTAACCATACGTGAAACTTTTAAGTTCAAAATGAATGAAACCAACAGCAACTTTTCCAGGAGATAAAGAAGATAAAATGAATGTGCTTGCAATGATTAGACGAAGCATTGATATCTCATATCATGAAGGGATTTCATATTCATTAGCCTCTTACAATTGAAGAATGAATTTTTCTTACCGTTTTCGGATATCTCAGCAGGTTCAGCAGAAGGATTTCTTGAACACTGAAGCTGGCTTTTGTAGGTCCCTAATTTTCTAAAAGCTTCACAAACTTTAGTTTGCCTTGCTCGACAAATGCAGAAGTAGTGTCAGCACCATATAGCCATGGTTAAACACATGTGAGAAAAGAATGTTGTCCCTGATGGTAGATGCAAATTTCATGCAGTTTGATGAATGTAGTTTGTTTTCTCTTTTTCCTTTGCCTTGTCTTACACTGCTTGCGTTTGTTTTCCATCCCGCCAAGAATTAAATAACCAAAAGGTCACCATCTAAACCTATTATAGTGCAGTGACATTTGCCGCCATATTGGCACCAGTATGGGTTTTGGAGGGCATAACTACAAGGTGCACTACATAAAAATGGAGGGAAAAACAACGGAAGAGCGGATTTCTTAGGCTTAAACTAACGTTGTTTTCTCCAAAAACAAAAATCGCGCGTTTTAGGTCTAAGAAATCACTCTTCACAGCATCGGCTTCAGTATGACGCCCTTCTGTTTCTCTCTGCAGTGCCCCTTGCAGCTAACCCATTAAGGCTCCAGCATTGAGTTATATACAATAATACTACAAAGTGTCAGTGCTCTATAGTCACGGATTCATGACCCCCGAAGATTGGATTCATCATACTGCAGGAGATTTGCTTTCTCTCTCAGGGACAACATTTGCTGACACTATTTCTGCGTTTCTCAGGAGGGACACACTAAAGTTATCAGTAATGCAAGAAGACCTACAAAGGAATCTTCAGTGTTTAATAGCTTTCTGCTGAACCCGCTGAGATAACCGAATCTGGCAATCATTCATTCTTCAGTTGTGTGGGGCTAATGAATGAGAATCCCTTCAGGGATTAGATACCAGTGCTTCGCCCAAATCACTGCATAAGTGCATATTATTTTAATCTAGCTACCTCACCTCCTAGAGATGCTGCTATCGCTTTCATTTATTTCGAACTTACCACCAAGCTCACGTACGGATGGGAAATGTTCTATCATCTGAAGAATTCGAATGTTACTATGGTGGGACCCCAAAACCTAACCCACAATATGCGTCATTAGAATTTTACCGTAGCCCGAGGAGTGTTTAATTTTTACATCCTTAATGATATTTGTAACGGAACTAGCAGTTGTACCCTGCTTCGCCCGGGATTTATTTCGCCCGTGGTTGTTTCCCAGTTTTTGCTCGGTGCTGCCTGATCGTTCACTTCCCCTTTCCGCCAATCCTCTCCCTCCCCTCTCCCCCCCTCCTTTTATCCCGTCCTCTCCCTCTCCTCTTGTTTTCCTTCCCTTTCTCCTGTTTGCTATACGTAGTTGAACACGTACCCGGCTCCCGGCTCCCAGGTCCCGTGCTTGTTTGTTTCTTCTCTTCTAGGTTCAGTTAATGCGTAATCGTATGCTTAATGGTAACAGCACACTTTGACCCCCCCCCCCCTCCACCCCCAGTCTTCTGCTGTGGCTTAAGCGATGCGTACCGTGTGAAAAAGAAGTGTGTGTGACGCGTCATGTAATACTTGCCGTTGAGATTACCACGGCGTTTAGTTAGAAGGATAATTGTTAGAGCAAATTGTTAGTCGAGGCAACAATGTGCCAATTTCAACTTCTTTTCAGGGCAAAAACGTCCCAGTTTCAACTTCATGCCAAAGAATTGACACACTCGCACGTTTTCATTGTTCCCCTTCCGGGGGTCGTTGCGGTTGCTTCATTTCTGCTATGAGAATTTGGTTTATAATGTAAGATGATGATAGCGTTCACATTGTAAGAGCAGAATGATAACTCTTCTTTCAGTGTTATTCGAGTTCAGGGTGTTATAGACTGGAATTATTGCAAGAAGTTGTTCTTTGATTTTTTTTCTACGTAAAATTGGCAAATATTTGCAATTACCTTTTCACACGCCGTTTTTGGGGTATACACTTTGAATGATTTCATAATTCTTGATCAACAGGTGTCATTTCTCTTTTTCAATCAAATTAATTTGCTTTGTCCATGTGTTATGCTAGTTGTTATTTGTTTGATTAATTTTATAAAATGGGTTTGTTTGCGTTCATTTACTTCTTCATTAACTTCCGATGAGAGCACAATATACTTTGGAATTTTTTCTATTTTTTTTTTTTTTCATTTTGCAAAGAAGATTTTTTTCGTTAATAAGTGAAAACTCCATCGGTAATCCAGGTTTTTTTTTGCTCTTTTATGACAACCAGAAATTTATTTCCTAAATTTCTAATTTTAGTTTTATTTTTAAAAGTCATTTTATTTGTGTCTTAGCGTGTTTATCAATGAAATCCCAATGAATATTATTCATTTCTTCCACAATTTTTTTTTTTTGTCACAGACTATTGTTTTTGTCTTTAATTCTTTATCTGGTATATTTTGATTTGCTGTGTGAATTTGTATAACTATGCGATAATTATCTGCAATTTTTGTTCAATACGGAAAGCAGTGCAACTCAACTCACTAACGCTTACAAAACAATGATCAATACAAGTTCGTTTAATCCTATCCCCATATTCTTCCTCCCTTGTTAAAAAGTCAATTTGGATATTGAAACTATTTGACGCTGAAGTTTTTTTTTTAATATTTATCTTTCCCTTTATAATCCACATTTTTAGGTGCTCAATTTGTATGTCAACGTTGATGACACCAATAACGCTGAAAAATTCTACTAAACCATAGCTTTGCAGCAGTACATTTCGTGCAGTAGCAAAAGTTTTCATTTTAGTTTTGATTGGTTGTCTGTAGTTGATCAAAAGCGTCAAAAACGTATTGTCTACGTGATTCGCGACTAAGATAGCCTCATTTGCTCCTTTGCAGTGGCATAAATAAAAAATTTTCTTGGGTGGGGGGGGGACAAATTACACATTTTTACGTCCCCCCCTTCCAACCCCTTCACCATGAACAAGAATGACTCCAGATTGGGGCATGTTTTAAAAATACTTAACTTAATAGTTTGTTTTTTGTTACAAAAGTTTTGTTCAGTGATGTTTTCTTTAACCGGTACCCGCCTTCCGCCCCCACCAACCCTGCTTACGCCATTTCCTGTCTTGTATTATCAACACGTTTCTTACAATCTTACCATAACATATTTGCTGATATTATTGTAATATCACAAGAATGGTGAAAAAGATTAATAAACGTAGTTAAGAAGACGAGAATCTTGAGAAAACAAGAAAAGTTTATGAAAGTTGCTAGAAAACGTACGTCCGTTTCTTTTTTCAACAACAATAAAATTGTAAAACCAGGGGACGAACACATATGCGTATAGAGCAGTGACATTTGCCGCCATATTGGCTCCAAGTATGGGTGCGAGCTAGCATTTGGAGGGCATAACTACAAGGTGCACTACATAAAAATGGAGGAAAAAACAACGGAACAGCGGATTTCTTAGGCTTAAAATAACGTTGTTTTCTCCAACAACAAAAAATCCCGCGTTTTAGGTCTAAGAAATCCACTCTTAATAGCATTGGCTTCAGCATGACGCCCTTCTGTTTCTCTCTGCAGTGCCCCTTGCAGCTAACTCATAAAGGCTCCAGCATAGAGTTATATACAATAATACTACGTTATGTCACTGCCCTATAATCTGATAGTACGAAGACCATGAATAGCGCATCCACAATGCAGGCCGTGCTATGAAGCAAGCATCAAAATCCCAACTCAAAAAATGGGTTTACCAGTGAGACCGACGAATGATCAGTTCGTTGAAAAATGTTGAGAGTGGGTTTATACCGAATGAGTGACGCACGATCCCCGACCCGTGCTTTTATTGTTCTTGAACTTTGGTATCACTGATTATTTGTTGCAACCAATTTACCTTTACTGTATGAATATTTTTCTTGCATTGCGTAATGCATGGCTGCATGGGGGAAAAATGGTTTTGAAGAAAGTAACGAATATACAGACCTTTCCAGTGACTTTTACGTCTCCTCGGCTCGTTCTAGGGAAGGGCACACTTGCTCCCCCCAGTTGCGACACTGTATTTCAGTTATGCTGATGATATCCCAATCAATTCCACTGCTACACACATCTATCCGAAAAAATGCAAGATATTCCTGAGGAATCCTAAGTTAATACAGAGTATAGGCATCATCAGTGTTAACAACGTCCTCTTGTGACTCAATAAAATCATTACTTGAAAGTCGTTATTGCTGTTGTTTCTTCACTGTTTGTTTGATTATTGATCGTTTTCGTGGTTTTACTGTCGTTGCCTCTCTAACTTCTAATCCTAAACGTTCGATTTCGGCTGTTATCATAATGTACAAGCTTATCTGTCTCATTTTTTCCCATTATTCTGAGTTTACCGTCCTTAAACCATACATATTTAAACCCAATCTGTCGTGCAGACTCTTTCTCCTTAGAGAAGAGCTGCCGAAAGTACGGGATCTATAGTTTATTTAAAAAGATCTTGGATTCACGTCAGCTCCCAAACCAGTCATCGTTTCTAAACATATTTTTTCTGTACTTGAGCAACAAATTCCGGTCATGTCTGAATTTAAATTGCACAATTATGGCAGACGTTTCACTTTCGTTTTTTGATGGTAGTAAGGGGGTAAATAAAGGAATAAAGGGAGAGAAAACGGTAAATAAGGAGTAAATAAAATCAGGTTAACAACAAACAAAAAAACGAAACGGTATTCAACGGTGAATTGGGACGAAGGTTCCCCGGTCAACGTTTTCACAACAAACATTCCTTTAGCGTTGTACTCCTCTCTCTAGTCTACTTGGAAAGAAAAAAATCAAATCACAACTTTTCCGTGTTGGAAGGTTTTGTTCTATTCCATTCCATTCCAGGTTCATGGCTCTTTTATCTCCGCCCCGCTGAGGGGCTCCCATAACGCTAAATGTACTTGACAGGAGGTCGTAATAACAATTTTCCCTTCCTCCCTCCCCCCCCCTCCTGCCTTACTCCCACCCCCACTCCTTTATTCTTAGAGTTGTTACCCTTGAATTATATTAGAAACGAGAAAATGACGGGGATACCATCGATTTGGCTTTCTTTTAAGGGCCCCGCGCATTAAAAGATATGACCCCATAAAAACACCGATGTGGCACTTACTTGGTCAGCACAGAAAAATAACTGAAAAATTGATGGCAGGGTATTACAAGCGTGAATGTGTGTGTCTAAAAACGAGTCAGCGTATAATTCCTGTGATTGCAGTGTGTCGACAAGAGAAATAACTAGGATAGAGCCTGGTTGGACAAAAACTAAAGTAAGGACGCATTTATGCACCGATGCCATCTCGCTCGCCGAACGCCATTTGCTAGTCAACCGTTATTTATGTACGATTAGTTTACAGTTTGTACTAAATGAATGCGGTAATACATAACAAATTATAAGTATAACATATATGTAATAACAACACGGATAAAGAAGCAAGTGCAACAGTAAATTTAAACATTGCTACAACATTGTCGTCATTTCACGCTATTTCCAGAATTTACTATTCTCTTGCATAAGACAATGATATTTATTGCATACCATTTTTTCTTTTTTTCTTTTAGTTTTTTTTTTATCTTAGTTTTTTTCGTGAAGTTTAAAGAACATCCTCGAAAAGACTAGGGTACAATAGCCTACCCCTCCCCCCCCCACCTCTCCTCGCCCCCCAAAAATTTGGAATATTATGACTGGCCTTTCGGCTTTTTTCGTAATTGCGAGGGGAAAAATTGGATATCGTTAATTTGGACAAAAATGTTATACCAGTTTCAAAAAAGAAGGGATTTCCACTAAGCTTTCTTGCCGTTTGAAGTGGTGATATCAAACGCCAAGATCTTTCGCCAAGTTAGTTCCGCTGACTAAAGCCCAAACTCCATTTACGCGAGACCAGCCAGCTAGCGAGTATCGCGAGACCAAAGCTGCAAAGCGTGGCCTAGCGCAGCGAACTCCATATACGCGAGACGCTAGCTACAACGTCTCGCCAAGGCAAGCGAGGCCGTCTCGCGTGCTTCTACTCGGCCCAAAATCTTTCGGCTAGCGAGGCCACCTCGCTCGGCTCGCTCTGCTGGCAGCCAATCAGGAAGAGGGGTTGATGACGTTTCAGGCAAGATGGCGCGATAAACAAGCCGTTGCGTATCCCTGTGCTCGATCGGTTCGTCACTCAGTTTAGCTAAATATTTTAATTGTTAGACAAACAAAATGAATCGGCACTTAGATAGGAATGCATTTAATAATTGGGGCCATGAAATGGCAGTAGGTTTAAATCGCGCTATTGTTCGTCTCCGATCAAAACAGGCCACAGGCCGAGAGCTAAATCACCGCTATAGAAACGATCGTTCATTTCTCACAAAAGTTGGGAAACTTGCGTTCGTTATGAAAAACTAGAGAATAATCCACTGATTCCGAAAATACTATTGTATGAATCTGAAAGTCTTGCAGTAATTAGCTATGAGCAAACATATGCTTCATTTTAGAGCCACTCAGAGCCAATCAGCGTCACGCTAGTGTACCGCGGTGGAGCCAAATGGCTTGAATGCTCGCTTGAATGGAATTTGAGGAGCGAGAAGCGAGAGCTCGCCGGGAGCGTCGGCGAGGAAAACGGCACGCTAGTCCGTGTAGCGTGGCTAGCTTGCTTGCTGGTCTTGCGTAAATGGAGTTGGTGCTTAAGACTTCAAACGTTAAATGAAATCCTTATAAACTGCACAGTACTACGGAATTTTTAAATTTATCTTCGAACTGTTGGTGGGATTAACTTAGCAAAAGAGCTTGGTGCGTGATATCACTACTTAAAATGGCAACAACAAAAAATATTGAGCGAGAACCCTTAACAAGTTTTGTTTTAGGAAGAAATAGTTAGTTAATCAAGCGTTTTTAGCAGATCGGTGTACCATTTTGATTTTGGGGTGCGCTGTTTAGTTACACGGCAGCTTCGTTGCAGCGCAGGGTGCGCTAAAAATTCAGCTGTTGATTGTTTGGGAGTCGTTTGAAAGGTTATGGTCGGGGAAACCCAATGCACCGAGATATAAAAATTTGAAGGATTCGCTCAACGGCTCCATAGGGAGAGGAAAACCGCGATAAGAGGTTCCGGCGCTAAAAATAGGGAAGCAGAATTGAGAAGTCGTTGTGGGTCTCGAGACGCCCTTTACTCAAATTCAGTTGCGAATGAAATTGGGGTGAAGGGCTTTCGATAAGCACACACCCACATTTCGCGGGTGTAGATTGGCTTTGAAGATCAGCTGCAGAACGA
>JAHWFP010186198.1:0-13123 GCA_023313725.1 Lithobius niger | reverse complement strand
GGGGGGGGGGGCTGTCCTTGCTGTTACTTATCTGAGCTTTTAATTTTTGTTTTGTGTAAGTACACCGAGATGTAGTAAATCATTAATAATGAAGATTTGGTTCTCCATAATTTTCCACCTTACGTTACATTTGAATAGAAAAAATAGTATTTTATTTTTAATGTAAACTTTAGAAAAATTTAGATATTTCCACAAAATATTTATATCATGATGAGCGGCACGGCGTTAAACCATTAGTCAAAATTGGCTTTAATTTAAAAAATAAACAAACTCCTCTCGTGCTTTTCTCTTTATCTCTTGGTAAGCTTCAGTTTTCCTTTCAGATCCAGTCGTTGGTTAACATGTTGAGTCAAACTCCAGTCGAAATCACGTCAAGTGGAAGACTATTTACAGTCAATATGTCAACATTTACCATGGTAAAGTATTCCGAGCTAACACTCAATATGCATAAATTTATTAAATTTCATGGTGAAGGTTATATTTGGTCACATTAATCACACACAAGACTAAACGACTCTATTCAATGAAAAAGAAACTGGTTACGTTGAGCATTTTGGGCATGTTTTCGACACAAAACACAAGGACAGGCTCACATAATCAAGAAGAGCTTATTTGGGCATATTTTGGGCGCAAAACACGAGGCAAGGTTCACATATCAAGAAAAGCATATTTTGGGCACAAAATACAAGGCAAGGCTCACATAATCAAGAAGAGCATATTTGGGCATATTTTGGGCACAAAACACGAGACAAGGCTCACATAATCAAGAAGAGTATATTTGGGCATATTTTGGGCACCAAACACAAGGCCAAGCTCACATAATCAAGAAGAGCATATTTGGGCATATTTTGGGCACAAAACACGAGACAAGGCTCACATAATCAAGAAGAGTATATTTGGGCATATTTTGGGCACTAAACACAAGGCCAGGCTCACATAATGAAGAAGAGCATATTTAGGCATATTTTGGGCACAAAACACAAGACAAGGCTCACATAATCAAGAAGAGCATATTTGGGCATATTTTGGGCACAAAACACAAGGCCAGGCTCACATAATCAAGAAGATCACATTTAGGCATATTTTGGGCACAAAACACAAGACAAGGCTCACTTAATCAAGAAGATCATATCTAGGCATATTTTGGGCACTAAACACAAGACAAGGCTCACTTAATCAAGAAGATCATATTTAGGCATATTTTGGGCACTAAACACAAGGCCAGGCTCACATAATCAAGAAGAGCATATTTGGGCATATTTTGGGCACAAAACACAAGGCCAGGCTCACATAATCAAGAAGAGCATATTTAGGCATATTTTGGGCACTAAACACAAGACAAGGCTCACTAAATCAAGAAGACTATATTTGGGCATATTTTGGGTATAAATCACAAGAACAGGCTCACATAATCAAGAAGAGCATATTTGGGCATGTTTTGGGCACCATTTAACATATTTTTTTTCTCTCTCTTGTCACCTGCGTACATATGGGTTAATACCCTAGATATCAACATCTCGTCGGCACAAACATCGACTTGAGAATGCTAGACAAGTCTCACAAGTTAACGAGCTAGACAGTAGGCATCTAACATTTTGTTACTGAATTGCTACAATAGTTAAAGGAGTAAAATATTGTGTATTTTTGTACATGTTTATTTCTTGATTTTGTGATCCTTTGTCTTGTGTTTATTCCCTTTCCACCTAATACCTGCAACATTTCCTCAATTGAGTCATGGCTACGAGTATAGTGGGTTGGAGATGTCTTTATTATGTCTTTGTAGAGATGTGCCAAATGGATGTGTGTGTAGAGATGTGAGTTGTGATACGGAATTTGTTGGTTGTTGGTTCGATTCCCGGCCTAGTCTGCAATAACGGCTTACAGAATCTTAACTATTTTTGGTGCATGATTTCTGCTATTATGTTTCTGTTATTCCTATATAATTGACAGTGCTTTGTGTATGTTTATATACAATAATTAAAGATATTTAAATCTAAGAAACCGTAAGTAAGTTTGAGTTTTCAAGGCACATCATTCCCTTCAGCCTTATTCTTGCTTATGCATTCCTCGTCACACATTAAAACAAAACAACTTAAACAAATTTAAAAGAGGGTTTAATAACATATGTTATGTATGTACGAATAAAAAGACTGGTGACACTTTGTCCCCTTTGTCCTGGACATCTGAAATAAATAACATCTGAAATTACATCATAAATTACATCTGAAATAAATAAATGTGGAAAGAAATTATACCTCTGAAACACATTTTCACATCTCTTATTATTAAGCTGCTCAAAAGGTACAAAGTGCCGGCGACTAATTACTAGGTCTTCTTACTGTTATTTTACGGAAATTTATAATCTTGTATTTCTTACTGAACTTCAGCACGAACTTCACTTACTGAACTTGCTGAACTTCAGCATGTGATATGTTTAAAATGTCAAATATGTGTCTTCTGTAATAAACATGTGAATTAAGTTGATCGTAAAATTCAGAAACAGCTTCCACTTAATTAAACCTATACAAAGAACTTAATTTATTAAACTTAATTTATTAATTTGTTAACAATTGTTTTTTTTTGTTTTTTTCATTTTCTAGATCGTGGGTACTATTCTAACGTATATCATCGTATTGATGCAGTTTCGGCCAGACGATGAGACTGAACAAATACAATTACGTGGAAATACCACTGCCGAAAACTGCTCAGTTGTACTTATAAACGACAATCACTACCGTCTCTGTGTGATTGATTAGTTGTGCTACCAAAACTAGGACTAATACTTTCACCTTGTTTAACCTTCACCTCTTACAAAAACATGTAATGTTGCTTAAATATGCGTAAATACACCTGTTGTTCTCATTAATAGATGCAAATTGCTATAAATGAAGCCGAGTGTAAAGCTTGTAGCACACACAACTCCGTTCCGTTCCGTTCCATTACATCGCAGGCTGTCAAATTTCTGTTTGGATTAAAAGCATGTAAATTAGAGAAGCCGCGGACGGGCGGGATTGTCAAGGCAGAATCCTTTCAGTCAAAAACTGACTGCATCGGAGAAGTGTACGCACCTGCCATCCAGTAGATGGCCATCACACGCCTTTCACGCCTAAACACAGATGCGAACCTATTCCAGTTGCCTTCTGAACTTAAATGTCATCATGCCCGAGCGTAAAGAATTAATACGTAATTTGCTACGACTCTCTATTTAGTTACCTTCTTAAGGTCACTACAAATCCTTCTTCATTTGCATTGCTATTTAAGTACGATAAAATTTAAAAGCTCTGCACTATTTTTCGGACAGACTCGTTTTAGGTGGGAACTGGACCCGCGTATGTAGCATTTCCTTGGTTCATCTACTTTTAAAGGCGCTATCACTCCTGCCTGATTGTTAGTACCTGCTTGCGGTCTTGCTGGAGCATTACCAGCTGAAGCAATACTATTGTTGACCGAACCATTATTACCTGAACCATTGTTTGTGTGCACGCTTCCTTGATTTTTCCCACCATTTCGCGAATCCCATTATGTCTGTTACCTTGGTACCGATTACCAGAACGATATCTCCCATTGCCATTATTACATCCACCACCTTGGTAATTGTTTCTACCCTGTGGCCCACAATTACTGGGTGTTACTTGGGTGGGTGACCGCCTGGGAATCTGGCTGTTGCAGACATAGGGCCTTAGGGCTTCAGGCAGATGACCAGGAGTGGTTAACGCTCGTTAAACCCTTTAAACCTTTAAACCCACAATTACTTCTGCCGGAGCCTCTACCCTGTCTTAAAACAGCTTCCTGGCGATTAACACAGTAATCATGTACCAATGAAGTAAGTTTAAAACAGACTCTTGTTTACCTTTTGTCAATCAACCACATCCTTATTGGACTTGATACGTTATTTAAGAAATCTTCAATCAATAATTGCTGAAACAATTTTTGAAAAGAATCTCCACAATCTCAATCTCCTTTACCCATTCAGTGCCTAAAGTTGTTAAATTATGAACAAAGTCTAGATAAATTTGTTTGTCAGACTTCTGAGCCGACCTAAACTGCGGATGCAAGTACTGTTCAGTTACACTGAATCATCCTGCCAAATTGTACCTCCTTCCAAGCCAGCTTTAAACAAACCAACAGTATCACTTTTACGTTTTGGCGCATGCAAATCCAATTCATCACACACAGCTTTAACTCCGCAACTGTTCTCCCATTTAACAAATCCATGTTTAATTGCATTAAATACCAAGTAACAAACAAAACCAACACGGAACCACAACAGACTTTTTTTCCCAACGCCCTAATACGAGCGAACACAAGTTTGCTTTACTCACATGTTGCGGTGTTGCAAAAAAACCCGCCAAGCTAACTCTTTACATCGCCACCGACGAACAAATTATTGACACTTCAATAACTTCGCCTCTGCTTAGACACCAAAATCGGCCGAAACTTTCAAGACACCCGATGGCATGGAGCTTCCTGTCTGGATCGCCCACCTCAAGATGCTTGGGTGATTCTGTTACTCCGCCGATTACGACAATCTTCTCCGCCAGTTTTATACCAGTTTGCCAACTTGCTTCTTCTTCAAACACATCGAAATGCTGGACAACTCCTTTAAACCAAAAGGACCTCAGTTGCTCCCAAACTTCTACTGCTTGGGTTGAGGAGAATGTGGTAAGTTACCACTGCTTGCCACCATTGTAAGTTATAAATAGACATAAATCGCTGGAAATAATATTAAGGAAAATCAGCCAATAGCTAGCCAGTGGGGGATGTGGCCATAGCGATTAAGGCGCTATGCAAGTGATCTGGGGGCGAACTGGGTAGCCAGTTCGAATCCCGGTCATGCCACTCCGATGAAATGTAAGTGCATAAAGGTGGCTTACTGAACTACCTTATTTCTAGTGTATGATTTCCGCTACTGGCTAATTTTCAATTTTCCTTAACCATTGTAACTTGATGGCACAAATAGTTCCTCGAGTTGGGGAGAATGTGGTTAGTAACCACCTCTTGCCACCATTGTAATTTAACGGCGCAAATAACTGCTCGAGTTGGAGAGAATGTGGTTAGTAACAACCACCTCTTGCCACGACTTTCGCATCCATAGATTTTCAGTTACAAGCAAAATTAATATTCACGACAATTGAAACAATGAATTTGTCCAACAAGATAGCCCATATGCATTATGATTGCTCTTATTGCCAGCTTTGTTTGAATGATTCTTGGCGGCAAATTTGTCTGCATTTTATAGTACGCTTCACACCAAAACTTTTGGACCCAGTTCCTTGCTATCCGACGAACATACTGAACATACTCTTTGAGTAAATATGTTATGTTGCCTGCCAAATCTGTCTGCAAAAGGATAAAATGTCACAGTTCATCGTTCCACTCGAACCTCAGGGATAATTGGATGAACAGTCCAATTAGGCTTCGAATGGTATATGCGATCTTTACACTGTTTTTGGATTCACAATTTGTCCCAGAGGAACTACAAAAATTCTAATGGCATTGGAAGTCCTTATGTATATTGTATGCCCAATGGTGACTGGGCAAAAGGTATAAGATTTTATTCGGAGCTACACTCTTAATGAGCATGGGTCAAAAAAAAAAAATCAAAGAATAAAACCACAAAAAACAAAAAATTTCCTCTACCCTAAACACTTTACACTACATTATATATTTACCGTTTAATGGTCGAAGCAATTTTTCAAAATGGCTTTACAAAGTTTTCGGAGAGAGTTTTTAACAGTATAATAACTGTAAACAGAAAAAAAAATCATCACGAAAGAGGTGTAACAATTACCACAACCGCTGCTATTAAACTTAACATTACTTCAAAATGCGCAACACCGTCGTAGTACTGTAGCGCCGTTGTATGTAGCCTGTACGGCCGCCACACAGGCTACATAGCAAAGTTGTAAAGGAAAAATATAGTTTTGTGCGTGCAGGGTAAAATGTACATACAGATGTACATACAATTGTGTATAACCAAGTTAGACATTTCAATTGGAGTAAGGGGAGAAAAATATAAGTAAATAAATGGGTTCCATATAGGCCTAAATTCATTACAAAATGCTGTACAATAAGTTTGCTACATTATAGCAAAATTCACAATGTCATTTAAATTCACAAGTTTAAAACCAAGCAGCCACATATGGGGGAGCGGGAAGAATAAAGAATAATTTCAATATTTCGTAATATATTTAATAATATAATAATATTTAAAAGAAATCTTAACTCAACATCAAGTTTGAAAAGAGTGACCAAAGGGGAGCGTGGTGGTGAATGTTGCAATATTGACAATAGTATAGGAGTATTTACACGAAGTTTTAATTCAAATTGGAAAAATGCGCAACCAAAAGGGGGGATGGGAAAAAGTAAGACACTACTTGTACGTAGTATGATAGTATATGTATAAATCCATGCATTTATGAGCCAAAGATGGCTTCGCTTATAGGTGGCTTTGTACGAACATAATTATTACACCTCAGATGCTGAGCTTTCACTTCACAGTTGGCCTTTACGGGGCACTAATATTTCGAAAGGCAAACAGCTAGGGTGCCTTCGAAAAGTAACTTGGTTGGATCAAGCAAATGTCACTCTCGTTGCCTCTACACGTCACGATTAGCATTTTTAACCCCGAATCGTCACTAGAACGATTGTCACGTGACAGTAATAAACTACAAACAGTATTATTTTAAACAGCAAGCAGGAGTTTAATTACGTGCTTTCTGTTAAGATACGTTGTATATTTAATCCCTAATTTCTTAAGCTTATTTACAGAATTATAACAGCGAACCTTCTTCCACCCTGCACCGAACGCCACACAAACTCATCCACATGAAACAGCGAATTAATGCAAATAAATGCAACGGGGGGGGGCCCCCCCCACACTTGTTTTTTTCTCGGTTCTGATTGGTCGACAGTCGATTCATTTGCAGTGTTAGCCTCCTGTCCCCTCAGGAACCGAGCTCGGCGACCATGGTTGGTTCGGCGGTTGTTTAGGTTATTGCCTGGAGCGTAATTTGAACGCCATATGTACAGGCAATCATCTAAGATCAAGCTAGATCAGGGGATTATGACGGACATCTCGCACAACCTACATAATTAATACATGCAACAGCGCGTTTCTTCGCAACGTGAATTACTTAGGTCAGCTTTCAAAGGCACCCCTAGATGGGGCTTCAGTTATCATTTCAAGTAAATTTTAAAGTGACTCAAACTAACTTACGTCAGTGACCAAAATATGGCCAAACGTAAACAACTGAACAGTACAGATATTTTTGACTTTGTTATCAGTCACTGAATCGAAAGTTAAAAGGTTTTATTCGGCACTACACTCTAGTGAGCATGGGTCATCAATCAAAAATAACAAAATAAAACCACAAGAGAAAAAGATTTCCTCTATCCAATACACTTTAAACTACAATATATATTTACCGTTTAACGGTCGAAGAAATTTAAAATGGCTGTATAAATTTTTCGAAGGAAAGTTTAACAGTTATAACTTTTTTTTTCTGTTACCGGGTAACATACGAAAGAGGTAACACCGAGCACTTTCATAAACTCATCCCCACTTACGAACTACTTGAGGAGGTGGGGGCTTCAGCACTGAGTTGTTCGATGAGTTTGTGAAAATACCCAGTGATACTCGGTACAATGTGACCGATGCATTCTTTGCACTTAAACCATGTTTGGGGCTTAAAAAAAATAACCAGAATTAATTTGGGCATGAAAGGGTTATACCTATACTGGTGTTTTGGTGTATTTCTTATCACTTATCACATAAAATCCCATACTAGGCTAAGTATTTTTTGGTAAGTCTCAAGGACATCTGGTTTGGCTGCGTCACTTGAGCCATCATTCTCTGGGTTTCAAGGTGAGGACACCGACCATTAAGGAAGCGTGCTTGCTTTGCTTCTCACAGCCTGCAGTGCAGCGATTTGGTTTTTTTCCAAACTGGTCTACTCTCACTGAAAGCATAAGCTAGACTCATCACAAAAACGGAACATAAAAAGTTGTGTTCTACTGTGTTTTTTGGGTGTCCATCCTTAACCTCTTCACAACCACTATGTAAGCGTGACAAAAGATGAAAAATAGTTAATACGTAGCTAGCTAAGTCAAGGTACCTGAGTACCCGAGTACAGAGACGAAACTACAGCCATATTGACATAGCCCTGACCTCCTAGCCAAGATATAGCCTACGCAAAATCGAATTGTGTCTCACTAAAAAAAAATAATATTTGATTCCCACAGTGGTCGTTCTGGTTCTCACGGGCTTCTAAGCTTGCGCCATTTTGATTATAAGGCGATAGAGGAGTCCTAATATCAGGCCTCAATTTTCGGCTAGACTAAGGTTGTTGTGTGATCGCTTTTGAAACTCAAACGGTACCTTCCTAAACGACCAAACAGAGCGAACCAAACGCACCACTGTTGGTGACAGTTTGGCTCATTCCCTGCTAATATCCGTGTTGATCCAGCTTGATTGACGTCAACATCGTCAGCGATGAATCTGTTTCGTCAAAACTGTTAAGTCGCTCATGCTCAAACCTCCACCCCAGCAAACTACCTTCCTGAGAAGGTTCGCAATTTGGCATTGCTCTTGCCTGGTCACATCTATTAGCCAATCCTGGTCAAATCCATTAGCCACGCCTGGTCGCGGTGAAAGTATGACGTATCGAATACTCTGCTGAGCTTGTTGAGCTGTATTGTAGTTTAGGAAGGTAATGAACGTCTGACGCAACATCACTGTGCATGCGCGACGTCAAGTTTGGAGCCAAACTGTCTGTAACAGTGGTGCGTTCTGTTCGCTCTGTTCAGAGCTTTAGGGAGGCACTGTAACTTTCTTTTTTGATTAACCAAAACATTCTTGGCAAATGTTTTCACAGTAGTTCGTCTTACGATGGTACAAGCATTTCACCTCTAGTGTTGCAATACGAATGCCCACTGTCTGTCGTTATTACTCTGACTTGGGTTCCAAAAAACAAAGAAACTAAAACCAAGGTCCGTTTTCCGAAATTTCCTGAATTCAGTTAGGCAGACAATTAAACGTGCTTCCATTGCAGAATCCCGGGACTGCAGGGAAAGGTAGCAGGGGACCATCAAAACAAAATCAAGGATCATTAGTTGTCAAGAATAAAACCGGATCTTCCCATGACTTGCCAGCTTGTCTCAGTGTCTAGGGCAGACAGCCACAAACTGGCCTTATAGCCCAATTAGACCCCAGTTTGAACTTAGTCGAATTATGCAACCTAAACGAAGGAAGCAAAGCGGTGACGAATTGTCATCTCTGAGCCAAAAGGATGTAAGACGACGAAATCGTGTTACCAACAGAAGTTAAAGAAAGGTTCCCTCAAGGGATACATCTAAAGTCAAAGCAGGAGCCTATAGAAAACAATAGTTGTTTTCTATAGGCTCCTGGTCAAAGTGATTAATAGCAACGAAAAATCCTCGGTGAAGAGTTTCATTAGGAGCCCATAAAAAAAAGAGTATAACATCTGCCAAGATTTGAAAACCATGGTTGCAGCAACTATCATTATTGATATTTCTCCACTAGTAGACTTCATTATGTGTCATGAGCAGAGATGGATGGTGTCACTGTTGTGTAAGCCATGACGCACTAACTCAATGATCTTCCTTATCCATGAGCCAGGAGATCACTGAAATGATCTGTCCCACACCAGTGCGCAGCCACCCCAGTGGTAAGAGCAATCGGTGTTAATCGTAAGACTCTGGTTCGGTGCCTGGCCAAAGGATTCTTCTATTTTTTCCCTCTTCCCCTATATGGACGCGCTCCGGTTTTCGCTGCAACCCCTGGATGCTGAGTATATTTTTAATTGACTTGGCCACAGTGATGCTACGATGATTTTTTGAAAGATAGTTACAGTCTGGAAATTTATTACAATAATCTTGGGTTAGAGTGATGGTCAGGAACGTACAAACAAGCATGCAACAAAATCGATATTCATGAATACAGTATATTCCTGAACTTTTGTCTATAATCCTAAAATTCTGAATTTCAGCTAGATATCTTCTGTATAGGCTGCAACAAGCAGCAATCAACAAAATGTCGTCAAAGAGCCATTTTGCTCGTTCTGTTCGGTGGTTTAGGTTTACCAACGGTACTTTAAGGTTTCCTCCGTCATTTCCTATGTTTGATTGTAGCTGTTTTTGTATTCATAATTGGTCCCAGGGGAACTACAAAAATTCTAATGGCATTGGAAGTCCTTCTATCTGCTCAACAGTGACTCAGAAAAAGGTATAAGTTTTTATTTGGAGCTACACTCTAATAAGCCTGGGTCTTAAAGCAAATAAATCAAAGAATAAAACTGCAAAAAAAAAAAGATATCCTATACCCTAAAGACTTTAAACTAAATTATATTTGCTGTTTAATGGTCCACGCAATTTAAAATAGCCTTAGAATTTGTGATGAGAAAGCTTTTGACAATATAACGCAACTGTAAACAGAAAAAAAAATCGCGAAAGTGGTGCAACAATGACCACGCCCACTACTACTTTTTTTTACTTACAAGAGCCTACGGACCATTACATCATTTGCTCTATCTAAATCACTTACGTCTACACAATAACGACCCTCATCTAAACAACCTAAACAAACTTCCCGGTTCTTTTGCAAAACCTACCACCTGCTGCAAGGTAGCTGTACCACCAACATTAAGCGGGGAGACCCCAAGAATATCACCCATGTCCGCGTCCCAGTCACTAAGTACCCCGCCCCGGTGCCCCGCCCAGAGGTGACACACACAAGGAGAAAGTGCTCTACCGTTTCAGCCTCTGTACCACACCTGCAGATAGGCGTGGCACTCCAGCCCAGTCTGAAAACTCGAGCACCATCAACAAAACGGGGCCCGTCCGAAGCCTGGACAGCATAGCTGCATCCTTCCTAGAGAAGTCGTCCAGGTTACACGGCCGTGAGACCTCTGGATGGATGGCATAGAGAACCCTCCCGAGCTTACTGCATTCCCATTTTTCCTGCCAGTCCCTAGTGAATATCCACCTCAGGACCAGCAGGAGGTCCCTTGGGGTTACCGGAAATGTCACAGTGTTCCGCCTATCCTCAAAACCTCGCCTGGCTAAGCCATCCGCCACTTCGTTCCCAAAGTGCCCCGAGTGCCCTGGAACCCAATGAACTACAACCCTCTCCTCACGCTGTAGGGCACTCACTAACTTCAAACCAATTTCGACAACTAAGGGGTGGCTCATGTCCGACTGTTTAAACGCCGATTGGAAGAACCGAATCCCTGTGCGGAGTCCGACAGCACTCGGATCTGCCTCAGCTGTAGAATCAGCCCCACATCTACAGCAATCGAGAGAGCCACCAGCTCCCCGATAAATGCCGATGGGAGGAGCGGAAGAAAATAGCTGTACTCTAAGCGGAGTCTCGGAACACACACCCCCGCTCCCCCTTCCCAAACCCCAGCATGAAACGATGCGTCGCAGTAAATCTCCACCCAGTCGGGGTCAGCCACTAACGACTCCTGACAATCGAGAAGAGGCAGCACTTCCCCACACCAGGACCAAGGGTGGCCACCACTCAATAGCCTCGGGGCGGGGAAGGAACCCAGACCCTTCTGCTATTAAACTTGGGTTTATTCAACACGTGCAACAGTGCCGCACAGGCCACGTAGCAAAGTTGTATAGGGAAAATATTGTTTTGTGCGCGCAGATTATAAATATACATATAAATACAATCAGTACCTTCCTAAAGCACCGAACATAGCGAACAGATCGCACTACTGTTACAGACAGTTTGGCTCCAAACTTGACGTCGCGTGCGCGCAGTGATGTTGCGCCAGCCGTTTAGTACCTTCCGAAACTGCAATCACAGCTCAGCAAAAATCAACAAGCTCAACAGAGCCCTCATTACGTCATAACTTTAACGTGACCCGACGTGGCTAATTGATTGGACCAGGCTAGGCTAATGGATGTGACCAGGCGCGAGCAATGTCAAATTGCAAACCAAATCGGGGAGGTGGTTATGGGTGATTGCCAGTGGTGGAGATTTTGAGCATGCGCGAGGTAAGGAGGTTGCCGGAAATAGACTAATCGCTGACGATGGTTGACCTAAGTAAGCCGAATCAACACGAATATAATTGGAAATGAGCTGAACTGTCACCAACAGTGGTGCGTTTGGTTCGTTCTGTTCGGTGCTTTAGGAAGGACACCCTGTGCAGATTGTCATAATGCCTATGGGCGCGACAATTATTTTATGTAAATGTAAATGATGATATGCGCGGGTAGCTAAGTTTTTTTTTACACGGACAACTAAAACAGAGGCGTCTGAATGGATCTCAGATGTCAACCGAACCACGTTTTTGGCCGTCCGGGTTTTGATTGCCGGACAAGTTTTTATGATTGCGGGTTTCTGACGTTATACGTTTAGCCGTAGCGAGCGAGGCACATCATTTGGAAAAATAAGAAAATTTTAAGATCACCATTTTCTTAGGATCCGAAATGTTCGTCTGAAAAAAATTTATATGAGCGCGGGTCAACAAGGATACACCCTCGTCCTTTGGATATGTATGCCTATATGACCCCCCAGGTTTAATTCACTGGTTGGCACAATAACGCGTAGAAATTGATAGTTTGGCCCTAGAAATTGAAGCTAACAGCCAGTGATTTTCTCTCATGTTTTCCGTTTTCTTCGCATGCGAACGGACAAGAAAAAACACAGCCGGTGGCATTGAAAAACGAGTTGCCGGATTGCCAGCCTCGCTCGACCAATGCGCTCGACGCGAGCTACTGTTATTAAGCAGTACTCCAACCCACAAATTCTAATCGCCAAAAGATATAGTATAATCACAATTATACATAATAACCTACTTATAAATTTAAACTTAAAAAAAAATATTGTTAAAAAAAAATCGTCGGAATTTAAGAAAATCGACTGTCGTATTCGAGTTTCGCCAAGTATTGCCGTCCTGGCAAAAAGCCGGGGGTCGCCATCTTTGATCTACTGAAACGAATCAGCGTTGTCCACGCGACGAAGCTGGTTCCGTGAAGAAGAAATAACGAAAATAAGAAAAATGGCAGCTGGGGAAACGGGTTGGAGTTCGATATTGCTCGTTATATGGCTGGTGAGTATTACGGGGAAGCCCTTTCATGGGACCCAAAG
>JAHWFP010186195.1:0-13879 GCA_023313725.1 Lithobius niger | reverse complement strand
CCCCCCCCCCCCCCATTCCATTGAAAATTTCTAAGTTGGGGGCCCTGCCCCGCCCCTCCCCAAGGGAGGCTGGCGTAATGCCAGTTGTACGAAAAGGTAGATCCTTTAACCAAACTTACATTGCCACAGTTTCACTATTTTCTTTCAACCCCTTAAAAAGTTGTGAAGGTGTTCTCAGACTTTTGGGACGCCCTGTATGTTTACGTTGTTACTTCTGACAACGTTTTAGTTACAGTTTGTTTCGTATAACACCTAGTTTCAAGTGTTGTACATGGCTTAGCTTATGACAAGGTGACAAGCACAGAAAACATTTGCTGTGTGGTGATCCCATTGTAAAAAAAACCACTTAATCGAAGGCACAAGATTCTGTAAAGCAACAGTGAATTAAAAATGGTATCCTAAAGCCGAATCAAGCTTGTTGCAGTAGAGTATACATCACTGAAACTCCAGATGGCATTGCAGTGTAAAATGAAAATGTCTGAAGGCAAAATGTGTGAATAATGTGTCAAAATTTATCAATCCCCAGTGGCATCCATGATACACTAAATAATATTGTAAATTATAAATATTTAAAGTTTGTCAGCAGTCTTCGGGATAATGTAGTCTGTAGTGGCTGTAATTTATCACTTTTTCTTTTGCAAATCATTGTTCCTTAATTTGCACATGTACAAAGTGGCATTTTTTTAAACTTTTTTTTTACAGTTTATAGGGACGTGTACCCTCATCTTTAATTCTGTTGTATTATTATGGTTTAATAAACATTTATTTAAAATTCAAGTGATTTTATTTATGCTTATTGATTTATTGAAAATGTGCAACAATATTTTGCAAAATTATAATTTGTTTTACTGCACGATGTTGGAACAGACGACTAGGTCTAACACATGGTATACCCAGTAACATGTAACTGCGTTTGTCCTCCATTGTTTTGTGCTGCAACCCCACGTCCGCGTGATTACTTCACAGCTTACGGAAAAGGGTGCAAATGGTACAGGGCACCCAAATGGTGTTGTCGTTCCGCAGAGGACTGAACCAGTACTCTGCACAGCGTTTTGTTTCTTGGCGGAGCCGCACTCTGGCATTAATTCTCGACGTGAGCGTGCTCGTGCCTCTTGTTTTTATTTAATATTTTAATTAGCAATGTCCGTAGTGTTGAGCGAGTAGTGTTGATACGTTTTTCTTTAGGAAGGTGTCGTGGCGAGATTTTCTAATGTCGATTCTTTCGTAATATAGTCCCGTTTGTGTGAAGGAGAACCGAGTTCTGCATCGCTTGCCTGACTGTGTTTGTACCATTAAGTTACGGAAGGCTGTCAGTGGTGCCTCTTGGAACCTTGCTTCTCATTATGCTCTCTAGTTGGGCATGAAGGTTTTCTTATTAAACAGACGCCGACGAATGGGCAATTTGGCTTTTTGTTTTGTTGGCGAAATGTCGATTTTTGTTGATCTGGCAGAGCGTTTTAGCATATTTGCATTTTGGCTTTTGGGCATATTGTCCTTGCGTTTTGTAGGGGAACGCGCGGCGTGGCTTTTTGGTGATTTGTGTTTCTCCTTGTCAGATTTGATCATAATTTCGCCTTTTACAATTCCTATTGTTGCCTTCTTGGAAGGGTTCTGGCAAACTGGCGATTTGTTTGATTTCTTATCGCATTTCTTAAGCTACTCAAGTTCGTTTTATAGCGATAAGATTTTATTCTGCCATACAGAACATGGGTCTAGAACATTTTCTTTATCGCCTTTTTCTATGACTTTTACCGTCTTCTGTTTTGCCTTTTCTCAGCTAGAAGACACTTGAGATGGACTTAACCTTTTTTCACGCTTTGGGCTGTGCAATTTAGGTTTGTCTTTTTTACTGGCATTAGAAATGACAGATTTGCCCTGTTTCAACATCTCTGGGCCGATCGTGTCCATTTGACGTGAAACATTATTCACATTAGACCCATCTTTTTCATCTAGTAATTGATCCTTTGTTTCCTTATTTGTAGTGGGAATTACCGTTATTACTTGCTCTTCTTGATTTTAGAAGTGGGTGAAATAGCAGCGTTCCTTGCAACGCCTGTTTCCGAAACAATAACGGGAGGTATCGGGAGACCCGTGTGTTTCGTGATCATTTCTGCAGGTAGAAAAACTATTGAGTATTCACATCAATACTGAGCGCTTCGAGACGAGCATCGAGTGGGGTATTTGACATGGAAACGTTTGAAAATGGTGTTTCAGAACCACTGCATCGTTCAAGCCGAACCTGCTGTTGAGGTGTCTTGCGCGAAGTTTTCAAAAATTGTTTTTACGGATTTTTCGTCGTGAAGCATGCAAAGTTCGTATTGCATGTCAAAAAAGTTGCATTCTCGACATGCTGGATGTAAGTCTTGTGGTGTTTTCGTGCACGTGCAGATAAGAAAAACATTGCCTGAAGCAACGAGTTCGCCTAGTTTCAGAGAGCCAGCCATCGTGCTGGCGTTTTGGCTTTTTGTCAAAACCAAATAGTATTACTTGGGATCGTGTGTTGAGAGCACACGTGTCCCAAGCAAAGTGTGCTCTCAACACACTTTGCTTCGGTGTGTTGAGAGCAAGCGCCGCCAGCAAGCGGGATGCGAGAGATTAGTTAAACTAATTGTAATGAAATTTAAAATAGAATTAAGAGTTGTAAATTTTTGGGGGCAAAAATAGCTAAATCGAAGCGATTTTACCACATACTGAAGGTTTTTTTTTTTGCAGGTAGTAAGTAAGTTTGTGTTTGTCCCAATGAGCCACCTAGTAACAACACGTGCTTCTTCTCATTTGCCCTCCAAATGCCCTCATGATATGATGCTTACCAAGTGTTGCTCTAAGGTGTAACATGTATCCTGAACAGACATGCCCGAACAGGTGGATGCTCGTTTTAACGTTTAAAATAAAACCAGCAAAGTTAAGGTTGGAGCAGTCCCAAGCCAGTTCTTTTTAAGAGTTTTATTAACACTTCCCTGTAAGAAAAATGCCCTGTGTAGTTCAGGGAGATAAACATAACTCAGTTTTGTTGATTTTGAATCCTCATTGCATAAAAATCTTCTTCCTTGTTGGTTCAACTTTCATAAGTTGTTGGTTATACTTGTAAACCTTCTAGTGCGATGTAAGTTACAAATAGAACCCACCCTCTGTACTACGTTCCTATGAGACACCCTAGAAACGAGTAGATTACTAAACATTTTCTTAATTTAAAAATATGGACGACGAACTCGGGCAGACCAGATAGAGACGGAATACCACAGTAATAGAATGGGGTCATTTGTAATTTACATTGTTCAACCTGTTAAAATATTTGTGTAAATAAGTTTGTCTTGAATCTTAGAATTTGTTTGAGTAATTGTTCAGGACTCGCTACTTTCTACTGAATGTAGGGTGAGAGCCCGAAATACTAGTCTTTGTGAAAAGAAATGTCAACTTTTTTCATGTTTTAAGTTTAGTTTTTAGTCCTCTGGAAATTCACGACCGTGTGGCTCTGCATTAATTGGTGGTAGTCTTGCTTGCACTTTCTTCTTTTATAAAGTTGCTAAGAAAGTAGACGATTAGTTTCGAGACAAGGCTCAATTCCAATTTACTTCTTACTGTATAGGTAGGGAACTTTACACATAGCATTACTGTACATATTAGCATGGGTAGATATTAGGCATCAGCCAGAATTATCCTTCTTGTAAGACTTGTAGACTCCCAGCGTGCCAAAATTTCAGTCAAAACTCCAACACCAACTAGCTCGTGTCTCTTGATCCAGCAACTTTTATACCTGCGAGAACAATGGGCTCTTGCCTTAGGCTACTGGCGAACAGCTGTAATCCCGATTCCAACTGGGTGTGCAGTGAACCCGTGTCGCCATCTGTCATATTCCTGAGTAAGCAGTAATTGGGAGGTGGCACGAGTACACTACCATACAGCAAGGGTAGAACTCAAAGATAAATTATCACGAGCGTTTTATTCACAATAAATCTTAAAAACTATAGAGTTTCACGAAAACTAATAGCCCACCACGTGGCCCACACATTAACGCTATTACACATATCTCCATGTACAATCTTTGTTGACATTTACAGTTTTTACCAGTATGCTCCACTTTCTCTGGTAGTGGTGATAACTCAAAGGGCCTTATGAGGTGCCCTAAATAGGAAATTTCCTTTGCACAAATATGTACTTTTTTCAGGTTTACTGTGAGGCCTGCTCTTCCTAGCCTACCCAGTACATCTGAAATATGGTCTAGGTGACTTTCGTCATCCTAGCTGTAGATTACCAAGTCGTCGACGTAGATCATAGAATTGGGAATACATAGCATCACTCAAAGCCATGTCCATAAGCCTCACAAAGGATGCTGGTCCATTGCCGAGCCCATATTGCATTTTTTTGAACAGCCAACTCCCCATGTGACAACGAAAACAGGTATTTTTTTGCTTTCAGTTTCCATTCCTATTAGCAAAATGCCTGATTTCATGTTCAGAGCTGTAAACCACTTTGCTTTACCAAGCATGGAAAATACCTGGCTTGCATTGCCGGTCGGCTGGCTGTCTTTTATTGTCTTGAAATTCAAAAGGCGGTAATCCAAACAGAATCCTTTGACCCCCACCTCACCTTTTTTTAGGGCAAGGCATGGTACAATTCCGCAAGCTGACACGAGCGTTCTATTACATCTTCCTTGATCCATTCCAGCATCTGGGCTTCAATAATAGCTTGTATCCTAATTTACAGGTCTATGAGGTAACCTTATTGGTCTTGCACCAAGTTCAATCTCACTTTTGTGTTGGTAGATTGGAGTGCTGCCTCGTTTTGATGTTAACACATGTTTTGAGTCAGTGTAAACATTTCCTCAGCTGCATACATTGTGCATTTGAGCAATGAGCTTGCTGATCTTTTTCCTCCAACAGAGCCTCATCTTTTGCATGCCTCTCCTGATCTACCTCCACTTTCCAATTGCTTAAATTTTCGTTTGATCAGCCTTCGCAAAGGAAATTGTTTCTTGTTCCTCTGGTCCAACATGCCAGCCACCGTTTTGGATGTGTGGGATGAGGCTAGTCCGACCCAAGAAATCTCTGCCTAGAGTAACACTATCTGCAGCATTTTCTAGTAAACTAAGAACGTCTGCTGAACAGCATAACCACTAGGCCAACGTACCATTGCTATGTAGTACCCATTACCTTGGCTATTACCAACCGCCAAGATAAAGGTTACACAGCAATTCATTGCACCAATTTTACACCCTTTGCCTGCAAAGTTCGCATGGTACCACCGGAAATAATACTTGAACTGGCTCCTGTATCGATAAGTGCCAAAAAAAAGTTTCCTGCCACTTTAATGTTAATTAAAGGCACAGTCCTTGATTTAGTTTCCTCTTCAACACCTTTGAACAGTTGCATATTTGGTGCAAAGACACGTTTTAACGTGCATTTCCACAGTCCAGCCCTAGCTCTCGAATCAGCGCTTTTCCCGTCGTAACGCCGTTTAACTACGTTAGCAACCGTCCTCTGCGTTTTTTTTTTAGGATCTGTGCCCTCGTTCTTGGCACGTCCAGCAACTACCATCAAAGGCTTTCTCTCTTTCTCTCCTTTTTAGGTTGTTCTGAGTCATTTTCTTTTGCAGCATTCTGTACATTTGCAGTTTTTGGTGTAGCCTTTACAAAGCCCATTCCGAGCCTTCGTGGGTCGAGTGAGGCAAAAGACACAGGTTCGACCTTGTGTTGGAATGCTGGTGTTGTTCCCGTGTGCCGGCCGTCTGGCCTGCATGTCTGTACCGGTTGTCTCCATTGCACACGGTTACTGCACGTCTGTCTATCCACTCGGTCATGGTTTGCTTCAGGATAGCGCAGACGAGGATTCCGTGTGCTGTCATCAGCCTCAACAGCACGATTTAATCATCTGTTGGCTTAGAAAGGTGTAGAGTGCAATGGCCTCCGTTCGTTCTTGACATGTTGAGAAACATGACCAGGTTGAGCAGTGACATTCACTCTTACTTCGGACTTCCGGTTGAAAATGGCTCTACAAGGACTTAAAAACCTTCTGCCGGAAGTAATTTGGCATCCGGCAAGAATTTGCCCAATCGGTGAAAATAGTCTTATTTCAACGCCGATCTTCATCTGCATGATTTAATCTGGGGGGGGGGGGGAGAAGGAGGAACAAATATTTTTTTACACTCGAAAATTCCGAGTCAGAAATGTCTGCAGACTGCATCGTTACCCAAGAATCGTTAAGATCTTCACCCAAATCTTCCAATAAGTGTACATTTCTGCAGTTCTCAGTTATCGCCCTTTTTCACAAGTTGCCTAGGCTCGGATTTTGTGTTACTAAAAGTTGGTGATTTGATGGTGCACCAGCGTTTTTGTTTGCCATGTTAAAAACTCACAAAATAGCAAAATTTGGGGAAAAAAATTTGATTTTTTTTTTTGTCGGTTGTAAAGTTCGTTCTTTTTTTTTTTTATTTTTTCCCCCCCCCCCCCCCCCAATTTTCTCAACTTCAATTCAGGATACTGTTTTGTATTTGACAGTCTCCAAAATTCATAAATTTACTTGTATCTTGTCGCCAAAAATAATCAGTACTTAGTTAGCTCTCTACAGGCAACTCAACTTGCAACCTGTACGTTAAAAAGTATGTTCCTTCACTAATTTAACTGTTACAAATATATTCGTAGTGAAAGGCTTTCACAACCCTTCCACCCTGCAATAATTGTAGTGTGGAAAACGAAAAAGGAAAATGCAATTTTATTTTAGCGGTTTTTAGGCCTACCTAAAAAAAAAAATAACGCTTCTGTGAATTACCCTCGGATTCACAAATAGCTACTGGGTTTAACTTTCGTTTTTGTCAAAATAAACGCGGTTTCTTTTATTCATACTAGTCAGCACTAACTATAGTTTAGAAAAAAGATGGTTTCCAAGGTTGCTCAACAACAGGCTGCCACAGGCAGAGCCCGAGGTCACCCCCAAATCATAATTTTTCTAGACACCGAGTGTTTGGTCGACAATTCTCATTAGTCCAAAAAACTACAAAATACCAGTGTTACCTAGTTGATTTTGGTTTCTATTGCTTTCATGTTGATAATGTGTTGATAATGTTCGTTAATGAACCATAATAAAAAAAATAATCCATTAACATAAGAAATAAGAAAGAAACTAGAAACATAATAAACGTAACATTATTACAAACGAAGTATGTAAATAACTATGTATGTATATATTAAGCTATTTATTTGTTGGCGGAGCGAGCGAGCGAAGCGTAGCCTATAACGGACATCAAATTGCAAAATGTTGGTTGGTCCGTTGGTCCGTTGGTCTGTTGGTCCGTTGGTTGCACTTTTTTAGTCTGGGTGGAGCCCAAACGAAAGGTCGGATTGAAATGAAATTTTGCACAATGCTTTATACCCCCAAAAGTATTGCTGAGCCAAAATTTGACGTAAATCGAACAATTATTACTGAAGAAATTTTAAAATTTTCGAATTAATATCTAACACTCACCATTGTAAATTTGGAGTCGTGAATAGTTAAGGAATTCCGACGAAGCATACACCATGTTAATGGTAGTCAAGTGAACTTCAAAAAATACGGCAAATTAAATTTTAGTTGCTTCTTTCTAGCTACTAATCTTTTTTGACGTAACTCAATGAAATAATATCATTTGACCGTTGCATTTAACCACTACAGTAACAAACGCAACCACAAAAAACAAAAGGATTCCATTAACGACACACGTTAGTTCATTTGAAAAAATAATGCTTTGGAGATTATTCAGTTCAACATGGCAACGAAAGTGGCGTCTACACTAGCGATGGGAATCCCGAATATGAAACCTGAAATCGTCGTATCAAGGCCAAGCGGTATTATAAACCGATATTAACATCAGACGAAACACGAAAGCACGAAACACGAAACGATAATAAGCCCGCCTCTCTCAGTTTACGGTTTCCTGGTTGCCATGGTAACGTAAAGACTCGAAACCAAAACCGTGTTGCATCGCATGAAGGAATACTTAATCTCGTACCACCGTTGTTACCTGCTACTAACGAAACTAAATCGTAGATAAATATTAGGCCTAAACGCTAAAAGTTAGGCCTAAAACTAAGTCTAAAAGCAAACACATTTTTAACCTAAATTGTGATGGTTATTTCTATCAGATTATATAATAGAGATCGCTGTTGTAGTCATAGAGTTTGGAAATAATATATTATCTTGCAGTGCGTGATAGAGGTGTGCCAGCTCAACATTTTCGTTGGTGGCGGTGTCAAATCTTATACCAAAGCAGTATTGTGAACCTTTTGAATCATCTGACTATTGCTAAAAACTATCGTACTGATGATTGTTTGGCTTGCAGTTAAACGCCTTATTATTAATTTTAATATAAGGACTACATTTTGCACAGCAGTTTCTGTAAACAATGTAAGAATTATTGCCAGCGGGAGCTCAAACAGCGGTGGCCATACGTGCTGTTTTATTTTTACTCGGGGAGATGGCCTACGTCTTCAGTGTTGGGTGTGAAAAGAAGCTACAAATAACTAAACAAAAACTAAATGCTGGAGCAAACAAAAGCTTGTTAACGTAAATTTTACACGTAACATAGGCCAACATTAAAACAAAAGGCTAAAATAAGAAAAAGGCCAGCAAAGAACAGTAGTACGTCACACCAAAAGGCAAACTGCCCAACAAGGCCCATTAGGTATTGCACCTAGATTTTTAAGAATTATTAACAAGTGTGGTATCGTCATTAAAATAAAAACTAAATATAAGTTTGAAATGATGATCCGTTCGCTCCGCTTACAATAGGCCCAAAGCCTGTTTCCTAGTTATTTATTTGTAAATTTTTGTGTGTTTTTGTATTGCATGCTCATCCAAGCTCTTGAGCTTCGAGTATTGTTCTAGTGCAATAAAATTATTATTATTATTATTATTAATGTAAATATACATTACCTAATTTTTAGCATTCTCCTTCTCAATGCTGTTTATATATAAAGAATCAAATTGAAGAGATCTTTCCGCCCCGCTACCCTCTGCGCATCTTCACTGCGCAGCCTCCATCATATAAATACCAGAGCGGAGCATTCCGTCTCATCTTTTCGACCTCATAGTGTCCTGATGGCAACAAGAAGGTAGGAGAGTGGGAATTAGGTAATGTATATTTTCATGAAAGCAAGAGAAACCAAAATCAACCAGATAACACTGGTATTTTGGAGTTTCTAGTTGCCATGAAAATATACATTCCCTAATTTTTAGCATTACACAGACTTTGTCAACGGCGGCGGTTGCCATCTTGACTAAACCCCCTAGGGTAGCGAGTGCCGGCAGGGGGGATTACAACATACGACGGGCCACGATGAAAGGCCCGAGTTGGTACAGATCGGCGGCATGATGGGACATGTCTCGTACATAGTGTGAGGTGAAAACTGAAGGGTTTCACCAGGACGCAGCCTCCATATTTTCAGTTAACAGGAATATTACTGCGGGGTGCCCAGGAGACTGAATAGCTAGCAGTTCATGAGCGGTGACACGGATACCTTGATCAGTGCAACTGATGTCGAGTGCATTATAAGCTTGAACAATAACAGTCTTGATCCAAGTGGAGATCATGCAGGCCGAGGTTTTGCCGGATTGCTTGGTGAATGGAAAGAAGAGTTGTGTCCGCTCTGACCTCGACGAAGGGGTTTAGATGCTTTCAAATAAAATCGTAGTGCGCGGATGGGGCGTAAGAAACGCTCTTGGTCGTCGCCGAGAATGGAGGTGAGGACAGGAACGATGAATGGCCTGGAAAGCTCATCAGGTTTCTGTGTCTTGGCCCGGAACGAAGCTCTAGGGGTCAAGGTGACGCCAGAATAGTTGTGTAGAAAAAACAGGCCGCAGCAGTAGCCGAGAGAGCCTGCAATTCGCTGCACCGGAGGCAAGCAGGAAGGGCAATGAGGAAGACTGTTTTGCGAGTAAGATGGCCAAGAGGACAGGCAGACAAGGGTTGGTAAGGAGGACCGAGCAGTGCAGTGAGGACAATGGAAACGTCCTAGTTCGGAAAAACCTTGTGCGTCTGAGGACGATTGATCATAAACGAATGTACAAGGGATGTGATATGGAAGTCATCAAGAAGGTCAAAATGTCCAGCAGATTTAAAAACGGCGTTCAGAGCAAAATGATAGACTAAGATAGTTGAGCCGCGGAGTCCATTCGAATTCTGGTACAGAGGGACCAACTGGATTAACTAGGCGGAGGCGACACCAATGAAACCAACGGTGCCGGTGACTGTCATAAATCTTGGAGGTGGATGCCCGGACGGCCCGGAAAGCGATGCGGATGGCCTGTTCCGGAGAAAATCCTATCTCTTCGAAGAGTCAGATGATAGTAGCCACCCGTGTAGTCGCAGTGACTGTGGTCGGTGGTGTTGTACTCTCCCGTTGTGCAGAGTCAGTACGTCGGGGCGGAACGGAAGGGATCGTGGAGATCGATGAGGAGATCAAGGAGAGCTGGAAACCATGCTGCTGCAGGCCAGTCTGGTGCGATTAGGAGAAACTGTCCTGTGGTTGCCGCTATTTTACGTTAAGACAAGGGGCAGTAGTCTGGGTGGAGAAATAGCATACGCAAAGAGATGGTTCCAATCCAGCGTTAATGTGTCGACTGCCCAAGCCCAAGTGTCCAGAAGTGGACTGACGAAGTGGGAAGTCTGGCATTGAACCTCGTGGCGAACAGGTCCACCATCGGTCTTCCCCAAATCCTGAATAAGGCGTTGCAAACTAAGGAGTGTAAGGTCCATTCACCGGTTGGGGGAATGTGTCGGGATAATGAATCGGTCACAACATTGCGGTTCCCCGAAATGTGCAGGGGAAGTAGGCAAGTGTCAAGAAGAATACACAAATGGAAGATGCTAGATGTCAGGATACGCAGGGATCGGGGGCGCGTTCCCCCTCCTTTCTGCAGTAAGCTACAGCCGTCGTGTTGTCGATGTGGACTTGTACAATTCGTCCTGAGACAAGATGTCCAAAATGCTGGAGGCCGAGGAGAACGGCCCGAAGCTCGAGGAGATTGCTTGGTGGTTCCCACGTTCCCGAAGTCGTATGGTTACCGATGTGGGCTCCCCATCCCTGGCGGGAGGCGTCCGTGAAGAGGTGAAGATGCAGACGTGGTTTGTGTAGTGGCACCGTCGCTGTAAGGTGAAAGACATCCATCCACCAGTTGAGTGTTGAGAACCGGAACTCCCGGACGAGGGAACATGGTGGGAGGAGGCCTGCCTCGGGACCGCCCCACTTGTCCGTTCGGAAATAATGGCAAGGGCGAGCAAGCCAAAGACCGTAAGGAACAAGATCAGCGAGAGAATCTCTGCTGCCGATGATAGAGTCTAAATCGCGGAGAGAGTACTTGGGTTGGCGTAAAAAGAACGGGTGGAATGAAGAAAGCTGGAAACTCGGTTGGGGAACGACATGACGGTGCTTTGAAGGAGATCTTAGAATACTCCGAGGAACGTGAACGCTTGAGCTGGTTGAAATCAGTACTTGGGAATGTTGATGACCCACTCCAATTTCGTCAAAAGAGAAGTGACGCTTCGAACAGGAGGGTGGAACAATCTTGGTGTCGAAGCAACCAGTCATCAAGGAATGCATGGTAGTGCTGATGGAGGAAAGTGAGGATTGGTCGCAGAACTAACGTGAAAATTCGAGGAGCTGTACTTAGCCCGACCGGAAGGCAAAGGAATTTGTAAACGGAGCCTGCAAGGACGAAACGAAACATGTGCCGGACAGAATGTGGAGGTAGGTGTCCGCAAGAACTAAACAAATTGTCCAGTCGCGCGATAGCAGGGAATGACGGATCGATTCTGTTGTTTCTATCTGAAAATGTGGATTTTTGATGTATCAATTGAGATGGCGAAGATTGAAAATAACCGGGGATCCTCCGGAATTCTTGGGGCAAAGAAAATGCTGCTGTAAAATCCCGGTTGGACCGAACTGGGAACAATGCGGAAAGCTTCTTACGAAGGAGGTCCTGTATCTCCGTAACAAGGACGGGCGACGGAGGGGAGTCTAATTCCCAAGGAAGGAGACGTAGAGGAGGGGGGTGAAGGAACTCCGGCTGGAAACCGTTGGACGCTATGGAAAGGGTGGTTGAGTCAGAAGTAATGGCTTCCCAAGTCGTCGTAAAGAAGCGTAGACAGCCGCCCACTGGTTGTGGGAACGGGAGAATGTCAGTATGAGGAACGTCAACGGTGGCATGGGCCGGGAGAGGCAAATCAACGTCGACTGTCCGGGGTATGGGGATGTCTGGTGGCATGGCCGCGGCCACGGCCCTGTTTGCTGGTACGAAAGGACGAAGGAGGCTTAGTAATTGAAGCAGGATGACGGTTGTCGGACCGGGGAACGGGTATAGGTACCTTTAGGTAGTTCGACCTACGTTCCGGAGGAGGAACGGGGACGTCGGCAATGGCGAGGTCGAAGAGGTTTTGGTTTGCGAGAAATATCAAGATATGGTGCGACTTTCGGAATGATGCCCCGGAACAGTGTCCAATTCGTGGATTGGCAGGTTTCGGAGGACACCAATTCATGAAATGGTAAGTCGCAAAACAGACGACTTGCCATTCCGAAAAACCTGGTTAATGAGGGACGCTAATAGTCTAGTATGGGAGGCGGGGGGTCCGCATAGAGACGTATGCAAAGAGCATTGCTGCTGTAGTCAATACGTCAGCTTGGGAGGCAGCATGAAGCCCCAGACTAAGAAGACGGTCATTGTCCAGAAGGACGAAAACAGGAACGGCAGCACTATGAGATAAAAACAAGGCGGAACCAAGGCTTCCTCAGTGAGGAACTCCGATTGGGGTACGTATCAAACTTTAGCGGATTAGCGGTGCCTTCTCCAGAAGGTCTAAAGAAAGAAGCTTCCTTCCCTGGTCGCAGAGGAGGTTTCTTATCTAATTCTAAGGAAGAGCCATTCCGTAAAATGGAACCACCATCCGGAGTAAGGTTGTGAGCAACGTAGTGGACTGACCCAGGAGTGGTGGCTGGTGAGGGAGCTGGACGCATAATCCAAAACCAAACCTGGTGGAAAGTCCTCGATTCTTGCATGGAAGGACGGAATCAGGTGAGGGCTTGTACAGTTGGGAACGATGCTTTCCACAGTCTTCAAGAGTGAGGAAACGGGATTTCCGTTTGGTCCGGTTCGCCTGGTAAGGAAGGGTCCACGTTCCTTGGGTTGGTTGAGTCACGGGAACGGCTGGAGGATCGGTCATCCTCATCAGACACGAAGAGACGATCTTCAGGAGTGGCGGCAAGTGGAACGAAAGGTGGACGTAGGATCGGAACGGGGTAAGTGTTCTCCGAAGGTCCTGGGGCGGGAATCAGCAAGCCGGAGTTGTTTTGTTGATGCCTTGAGCCAGGCCTTGGTATACGTAGATGGTGCCTGGCCGGTTGTTTCTAATGCCTGGAGGAGACTTACATTACCTGTGGGATTTTGCATTCTTTCCCTGAAGGATGCTTCTTCCTGCAGGCTAGAGCTGGCTAGAGCTGGCTAGAGTTGGCTAGAGCTGGCCAGCTGCGTAACCTGGTCAACGCATGCACGTGCGCAGCTTCACTATAAAAGCTTTCAGGCGAGGTCGGCCTGCCATCATTTTCCCCTCTCAATATGTGAGGTGGTGACTCAAGAGGGGAGGTAGGGAGGGTACAGGTAATGTAAGTTTCCTCCAGGCAATAGAAACAATTTTTAGCCGGCCGGACAGAGGGCCGGCAAAATACCGTTTCTAGTTGCCCTTCGGAAACCTGTGGTTTTTGCATTCACATTACACCTCATCAGTAATGGAGGCGGACTCCACCTGACGGGTCCCTAGGATTACGAGCTGAATCCCCCCAAAATTCTCAGATTTTTCACACTTTTTGAAAGCATTAACAGGAGTTATGGATGTCGGAATGTGGAGGCCCAGATAAGGG
>JAHWFP010186156.1:0-13620 GCA_023313725.1 Lithobius niger | reverse complement strand
ACCAAGATGGCCGCAACCTTGTAAGTCACTAACCAAGATGGCCGCAACCTTGTAAGTTGGTTTGGGACGGGAGACGTTTTTCTTCATTTTTATTGCTTTGTGAACAAGACGCCAACATTAGCGTCGAAAATTAAAATACTGTTGCTTTATCATGTTCGTGTGAGTTTCTTGCCCAGTCTGAGGGCAACTGGATTAAATAAACGAATAGAGGCATTGCGTTAACGCTAGACCGAATCCAGATCACGTACGTGAATGATCGCATAAACGCCGATTTTTTCGCGATGGATTTAAGTCGAAACACCATCCCTGGACAGAAGTAAGATTCGAAAAATGAATTAGAACTTTGTTACGGCCCGCCCCATTTTTCATCGAATTCATTTTAATAGCCCTTTGGACGTGTAATGGGCTGATTACTATGGAATTAGTACGGCATTCTAGCGACGACCTTCTGGTCGCATTATCAATACCTAATAATCCTAGATTCTAGTAGGCCATTCATAATTAGTCAAAACCAAAAATTCGCTAAAATCGAGCATCGTAGGTTAGATCAGAAAAAAAATCGACCTAATGGACTTACTGATTTTAAATCTGGGGCGCACTGGCCACATAAAAATAAGTATTAGTGTCTCCAGAGTCGAAGAAAAAAAATTAACATCTTGAGCGCTAATTAAAGCCTCTTGTTTCTAAAGAAAACTAATGTAAATAGGCCTAAACTACACTAACTTATCATGCTCATTTGTTTCTGTTTTACAATCAAATGTAATATAACGGACGCTTTATTGGACATATAATTAATCAGCGACCATTAATTATACCAAAGTAAATGATTTTCTTTATGCTGTTAAAGAAACGATTTAAATTATATTTTCATAAAGAGCTCACAATAAATACTTACACTAAAGCAAAACCATAAAACAACCAAAAGGGGTGATATCATGCGAAAACCTCGTAAGGGTAAAGGACCCATCAAATTTTCGCCGTAGAATTAGTGTATCCGAGACAAAATGGCTGTCACTAAGTTTTTCGTCCCAACCCTGATGACTCAGTCTTAACTGACACTTCGGTGACTGTCGGTCAAGCTTGAGTGATTACGGTTCGGACCACGAACTTGGTCGCAGCGATTTTGGTTCTGATATCACTACTTTCCATGGCGAAAACTTGTGGGTCCCTTTACCTTTATGGGTTTTTTTGTATGATGCATACTACGAGGCACATATTATGAAACGTCATACTCTCTTTAACAGACCCTCAGTGCAAATTCATTATTCGTGAAGTAAATGGCATCATTAGGAACTTGTCTACGCGGTGATGACCCGTTTCGCCAAATCCCGTTTCCCCAAAAGAAAGCAGATTAAAACCTTTTGCCTATACGAGAGCAATTCCCGTTTCGCTATATATCGTTCACGAAATTTTAGGCACACGAAATTTAAAACATGACTCCAGCATAATGGTCCGACATTTATAGACAAGTACTCGTTTTGCAGAATTTTTTTTTTTCAAATTGCGTTCCTCGCTCGCGCTGACGCGCTCGCTGCGGCTAAACATACAACATCAGAACCGCAAATAATCACAAATTCCTTCCAATTAGGCATGCATCTTTAACTTCTGCAACGGTAAAATTTTGAAGAATATTTTGATTCTGCGAAACGGGAATTCCCGTTTGGGAAAGAGTAACCATCATGTGTATAACTAGTTATTTTTAAACGAGAACGTTGGCATTGACCTAAGGCCGACCAAGCATTCTAAACAATATTTAAAATACACGTTTTTCCGTCTGTATTGCCAGTTTTCAAAACGCAAATAAATCAATTGGTCTAATTCTACCACTATTTGTCTCTGTCAAATGTTTGCCTTTTAAATCCCCATTACATAGAAATAAGGTATTAAATATCGTGTACGTAAAATTTTGTCAAATTAGTTTTGCCGAAACGGGATTTGTCTTTTAGCCAAAAGCTTTTAATCTGCTTTCTTTTTTGCGAAACTGGATTTGGCGAAACGGGAGTTCATCGTCTACGCTGGACGGAGACAGACACTGCAAGCTTGAGCAATATGCAATCTGTTTATGGGTGAAACTGCACACTTAAATTTAAATCCATTATCAAGTCATGGTGTTAAAAGGCGAATTTTTTTTATGCATAAATCCAGCACCTCTCTAAATAAGGGAAATGCTCCCTGCAAACAAACAGATTTAATACACATATTACAATTGTGGTAACTGAAGAAAATTAATTTCGTGTGCTTTATAATCTGACTTGATTGTAAAGATGGGGTCCCGTTCAATGCCGGATTTTCGAATTACACTCTCAAATGGAAATCGGAAATGTTGATGCCTTCGGTCGTGTTGTTAAATTGGAGTCCCCTCGGACGTGTTGCCGGGATGTTAATGACGTTCAAGTTGAGTGAGCAGCGGCAGGGGGTCATTGACAACGTAATCACTGTGACGTCACCCCTTATTACGGAAACTGCCCCCTTCCCCTTCACAAACACCCTCTTCCCTAATAACGGTATCTCGAAACACTTACGCCACCCGGGAAGCCTTTGTAGAGAACAAAACAACGTGGGCTTGGAATATTCGGAACTGGAAATGACTGAAACTGTGAAGTCCATATCGGTTTAACCCTTTGCCTTCGTGTTCACTGGTTTTAAAGTGTTGTTAAGTTTCATAAAATGGAACCACGTAATGCAGTCTCCAGCAATTAATGAAGTTAGGAACAACAGGGTAGAGGAAATATATCGAAAACTGAAACAGTTCAAGACCCTATATATGGTAAAAACTTGTTTTAAAATAAATACATTGTAGACATACCTAGAAAACATTTTAGATGTTTTTAACTGAAAAAAACATACTTAAAAGCGTATTTACAAATAACACCAGTTGAGAATAAACCTCTAAAACCATTACGGTTTATAGTGTGGCAGCAGTGAAATGCGTTTAAAATAAAACTGTTGCAAGACTTTATAAACACGTTTATGACTACAGGTTGCCCACTGACAGAGCCAAAGAACTCGCAAGGCAAGATGACAGTAACACGTTTTAATTTTTAGCACTAATAACAACAAACACACACCAATCGAGAATAGAAGCAACTGTACAAACTTACCTACGTTAAACCAATACTTACAACAAACTAAAGTGTGCGCGGCCTATCTTGAGTTCGCCGCAGAACGAACACGGATAATCGATTGTACGTTTTTGGCAGCAGAGTGCCTTGTTGATATCCAAGATGGTTACAACAACAATGGTGGCCGTCGATTAAAGCCGCCCCCTCCAGGAAGACGTAGTCGCTCGTAAAATACGTCCAGGACTCAAGATACGCCGCGCACATAACAAAACAATGACGTAAAAGGAAAGTGGGACAACCATTTCAGTCAACACTATACAATGGCGCCATCTTTAAAAAATGACGTCACACAAACAGGATTGTGACGTCATTTTTAAAGATGGCGCCGTACTGGTGTTGACTAAAGTGAGTGTCCCACTTAACTTTTACTTTGTTTTATCTTGTTATAAGCATTGGTTTAATGTTAAGTTTGTTGGTTGTGTTAGTTGTTATTAGTGCTGAAAAAGAACACGTGTTATTGTCGTCTTGCCTTGAAGTTCTGTGGCCCTGTCAGTGGCCAACCTGTTGTATTACTGCTCGCATTTTTTTCTTCTGTATGTTTAAAGAACAAATAGCGACAAAAGTGTTTACAATAAAACAGTAGTTTTTTACATTAAAAGAGATAGTGTTCTTTTACGACACGTAATAAACATACGCGTCGCAATAAAAGCGGTACTACTGTTTTATCTTTAACAGTTTTATCGGTACATGTGTTTTAAGCATTTGTTTATAAAGTGTTGCAAATTGAACGCATGTGTTTTGTTTTAACGCATTTCACGTAGTATACAACACTACGCTTTATAAACAGTAATGTTTTGATAGAAGTGCTATTTATGAAACGCTCTTTGTTATGTGTTTTTCAGGATTGCCTTAGTTCTTTCGTCATAGCCTTTTCCCCATTTTTTTCCTCCCGTTGGAGCTATAGGTGTGTGTGGGCGGGGGCGAGTCGCGTGACCGCCACGTGCCAAAGAGCAGGCAGTCAATGAAGTCCAGGGGGGTGCAAATACCACCTTAACTCAATAACCAATTCAAAAGAATCCCCCTTCCCTCCTCCCCGCTGACCAAGCAACAAACGTTCGCCAGAATTGGGCGCCACTCCATTCAGCGTTTTCGGATGACACAATTTTCCCCAACAAAGGCGTTTTGTTGTCATCGGCTGGAATTTGACGGCAGCCATACGAGGGAAATGATTTTTTTTTTTATATAATTAAGATCTCGTGGGTGGTAGAATTAAATAATGCTATCTCACGTACTGTATGTAAGTTTCATGGTATCGACATTACTAGCCGAAATTTCTTGCGAGCAAAATGTACGAATTCTGAAATATATGTGATATTTCCCAAAAGCAAAAGTTGTTAAAGACTACCATCAAGCTTTTACGCCGTTTGAAGTCGTGATAGCAAACGTCAAGTTCTTTCGCCAAGTTAATCCCACCAAGTAATAATAGTTCGAAGGTCAAATAAATTTGAAAATTGCTTACTGTGCGATTATAAAAAAATTCCATGTAACAATATGTAGTCTTACTCCGTGGAATTAATTAGCTTGGTGAAACTGCGTTTGTTGTCACGACTTCATACGACGAAATCTTGTTTATCCCTTGTCTTGCAAATTTCGTTGATCTCCTCTATGTCAAATCTCGTTATCTCGTTTATCTAATTTATGTCAAATCTTGTTTATCTCGTTAACCTTCATCTTGTTTATTTCCTTTACCTCAAATTTCGTTTCTGATTTATCCCAAAAAGCGTTCGACTCAATTATCTCTCAATTATCTCATCTATCAAAATTGAAAACATCTGAAATATCTCCCAAGAAAAAAAAAACAGATATTAGTATTAATAAACTATAAAGCATATAAAAAACAGAAGTAAGCCTTACAAAAACTTAATACTCTAAAGGACCAGATACAAGAAAAAGACATGTAAGTCATCCACATCGCACCAATACGTGTAAAGGAATGTCCAGCGTCCCAAAAAAAAAACAAGCTGGAACTTCTTTTACACATATTACTGCGACGCTAATGGCTTACATGTCTTTTTCTTGTATGTCTGTTCTTGTATACGCTTAAGGGTTTTTAATACTGATTAGTTTACATTTCTGAAACAGCAACTGGAAAAGATGAACCAAATACAGATGCAGTTACATTTTGTTCCAGAACAAACCCCCCCCCCCAAAAAAAAAGGCGTATGACGATTCAACGACTTGTTGAAAAGTTTCAGAATTGTCTAGGATATAAAAATAAAACCACTTCCCCGCAAAATTATTTGGCAACGTAGCCAACTAAATCGTCAATCATTACTCGGCCCGCAGCAACATATTTATTTATACGTAATTTGGATACCTTTTATATATATGCCTCGCCGCTTTAAGCATTTATGCTTACGAAGTGGCTGTCATGGTCCTTCATTGTGATCTATGTATATGGATTATGATTTATTCATAAGCCAATGCAGCGACAAGAATCATTTATCATAATTAGGTCCCTCTCACTAGCTCATGAATTTGTAAAGACACCCGCCTCCAACACTTGACTCGTCGACGTCTAATACATTTCTTTCCCTCTTTCCTTGTTATAGTACAACACAGCGGGCCACTCGGAATTATAGCACCGCTGTTATGAGCTGAGAAAAACTGACGTCATAATTGGGTGAAATTGGCTTCCTTAGGCTAGCACTATCCGTAGAAATTGGGTGTTTTAAACAACACAAATTAGGGGGGGGGGGCACACATAAATGGCGTCGTGCAAGGTTTTCTGTTTTAACCCCGTCCTTCTGTCACATTTTTCACAAATTAATACAGATGCAAACCTATTTACGTTACCTTTGGACTGCCTGAGCGGGGAATCCACTGCCTTTGAAACCAAACGCCGAGGTCCTACCGCTGAGCCATACTGACACGGCCTTAGGATTCAAAAGTTGTGGGTTCAATTCTCCGCTCAAGCAGTCTGATATTTAAGTCCAAAAGGCAACGTAAATAGGTTTGCATCTGTATTAATGTAACCCCCTTCGAGCCCTTTCGCTCTCCGTCCTGTTTATACATTTGTCACAACGTATGCAACCTCTCCTAGAAAATAACGTCACATACGTCGAACTCCCCCCCCCTCCCACTCCTTTACATATGAAGAAGGAAAAATTCAGGCAAATTCTAATCCTAGTAGTTCTGAAATTAGTCCGAATTTGTCTGAAACTATCACATGAACATCCTTTGGAAGTTATTTCTTTACCTGGCAAAGATTGTGTGACGTGTCACAAATTTAGTGCTCCCCCCCCCCAACCTTTCCTTCCCCCTCCGTGAATCACCCACCCCTCTTGAGTTACGTCATTTGCGTACGACCTCTACTTAATGAGCAGTAAAAACACCCCCCCCCCCTCCCGCAATAAATCATTGTTCCCCTCCTCCTTACCACCCGCAACTTCAACAAGTGGTTGATCAACTCTGCTTGAAAGTTGGATGAGCCAGCCCTTCCTAGGCCTATATAATAAATACACCGTAGATAGACTACCGTAAAAATAATAATTAAGTATTTTCCGTCTAATTTCGAAGTTAGTCTAGCTAATGTACGCAAAATTATAAATAATAATGATTAAACAGTTTACCACACAAAAGTATGGGCTTTTAAAAGTGTTCGTTCGCCCCCAGCGAGAACATGTTACCCCAGTTTGGTCGCCTTTTCTTTTGAACGACATTGATCGCAATGAACAGGTCCAGCGCCGCTTTACCAAGGGACTCCCCAATTTTCGCGACCTAAGTTACGCTTTACGTCTTGAGAGAAGTGGACTAGAACTAACTACTCGAACTTAGAAGATTGAGGTTCGATTTGATTTTAACCTACAAGATTTTGCGTGGTCTTATTCGAGTTGGCCTCCCTTTGTTTGACAAGGCTCTGCATGGTGCGCGTGCAGGGCACTCTTGGAAGTTGCCCTTACAAGGTGCCAACCTTAACTGTAGAAAAAAATGTTTTCTCAGTCCCGGTGATCCCAATCTGGAATGCCCCGAGTTCTACAACTGTCTGTATGGAGACGGAGTCTGGCTTTCAACGTATGCTTTTAAAAGAGCCATTAGCTCCATTATTTAAGAGAGGATCTTGATTAAGATACAATCCATTTACTTTAATGTGTTTAAAATTTGGTGCGGTGTCACTGACTCAAACCCCTTCCGTCTATCAATCACCATATGCATATTAGAATAGAATAGAAGGTGTCGGCCAATAAACTTATAGCTTTCTGAAGACCCAAGCGGCAGATGTTAAGTGTAAGATATCACCATCAGGACAGTTGTTTTTTACCGCATGAGGGAGGAAACCGGAGAACCCGGAGGAAACCCTCGTGCAACGGGTGGGAAACAACCGGAGAAAAACCCGTACGTATATATACACGTATGTACGAAAATACGTAAACCCCGTACGTATTTGATCTTGTTCTGACCTACAAAATTGTACGTGGTTTGATTGCTGTCGATTTGCCCTTTTTCGATTTCTCTCCCAATTCCCATTTTACTCGTGGTCATGGTTGGAAGTTGACAGTTCAAGGATCACACCTTGACTGTCGTAAAAACTGCTCTGCTGTTCGGATTGTCCCGGTTTGGAAGGCGTTAAGTGCCGAAACGGTCAACAATGATGAACACAGTGACTGGGTTCTATAAAATGTTGATGACCGAGCCGTTGTCTAGCTTTTTAAAATGGCATTAAATCCAAATTTAGTGGGCCATTGCGTCTTTTAATTTTGGATCCGGTGTCAGTGGCTCACAACTCTTCCGGTAAATGTACATATTATTATTATATACTTCCCTTAGCCATGACCGAACCCGGGTTTTGGGGAGGCCACAGATATTAACTTAAACCAGCCTATAATATAAACAAGCTTAATGTAAACAACTGAAGGTTCAATTTCCGCTCGGGCATGGTGAAATGTAAATCCAAAAGGCAACGGAAATAGGTTTACATTTTTGTGGGTATTCATTCACCACAGACCTAGGCGATTTGGCCTCTCGTCTTGTTTAAATTATAAATTTCTTTAGCTTGTCATTAGCTTGTTGTTAGCTTGACTTTATTACAATGGACAAATATGGGTTCTAATATAAATACATTTTCTTTCACGAGAGAAAACGTTTTTAAACGTTTTTAGCTGAACAACACAAGCGTTTTTACAAACAACATGGCCCGAAAATAAATCTTTCACCTTGGAATTTATATAGTGTTGACGGGAAATGCGTTTCAAATAAAAATAATAAAGTAAAAAAAAAAAGAAACCATTCTTAATGAAAAGAAGGAGCCAACAATGTGCAGAGTGAGTCCACTACTGGTTCATTGTCAAGAGGAACCTAAACTAAAAAAAAAAAACATGTAAACGCAAGATGGGCTTGAGGGATGCCAAGAGTAAAATTGTTAAAAAATTTGAAAATTTTATGATGCCCAGACAGAACTGGGATAAAGTCACAAGTTACTAAAATTTAAAAATTTAAAAATCTGAGGGATAAAAGTGTGACTAGTTTCCTGGCACAGACCTAAAAAGAAAGACAGTGTCTTCTACCCAAAATCGTTCAATAATGGGCCTACGTGGGGTAAGTTAGGCAGGTCCACAATTATATAGCAGTACTGAGGACATTCTGGTGTCGAAATTTGGTCACATTAAATTGTTGAAGAAATTTAAAATATTCTTGATATTTTGGTGCAGAGGGAATATAAGAACGAGTGGCGAACAGAGTGAAATACAGATGGTTTCAAGATTAAGTTTAGTACGAGTGTTTGCGATTTGGAATAAAATTGCAGTTTTCGAGAGGTGTGGTTTATGGCCAGTATGTCGGAAGTGTTGAACAAGCGAATTGTTTTGGTCGTTAAGTTTGACGTTATTTAGGAGATCGAAAGCGTTAGACCAGTTTTTATTCACTGGTACCAATGTTAAGTAAAGAGAATTTACAAGCGTGGTTGGGGCAGGGAATATGATATAATATAATACACAACATAATATGATATAATGTAATAATGTATTTCTTTGTCTTATTTATTTTTAACGATTTCCCCAGGAGGACAAATTTTATTTGATTGCAAAAGGCACAAACGCGGTGCCGAAAAAACGAAAGTTTTACTTTTATACAACCGTTGACTTGAAATTCTTGAGCGACAACGCCATCTGGCGACAACTATTGTTACCACATCTTTGTTTAAACTAAATAACGCGCCTGTAACACGATTTTAACTACTACTTTTTCAAGAGCGTTGAAAAAGACCATTTATATAATTGGATTGAATGCTCTAACTACAGAATTGTACAGCAGGACCACTTTCATTCCGTTGAAGCAGCGTTTCCGGAACAGGAAATACCCTAAGTCCTCGCTGTAACAACGGCATCAAATTAAAAACCGCTTAAAACTCGCGGCGCTATGTAGCCTAATAGTTCAGTCAAAAACTCCGCCCGAAAGTTGTCTTTACTGTACGCTTGGAGCGCTACGCAGAAAAGCCAAATTTAAACTTGGTTTGAGTTTAGTTCGTATGTCGTACTTCATGGTGCTTAATAAGCCTAAAATAAAACCACGAAGCATAGTTTGATGGGGTTGCATCCCCTCCACATTTAAAGAAAAAATGACAAAAAAAATGGCAATACATGTACACCGGAAGTAACCTGTAATTGCTGACTTCAAACACTCAGTGATTCAGTAAACCCTTTATTTCTACAGTTTTATGTTTCTCCCATAAAAGTTCTTAATGCATTAACGTCAGATGGGGAGCGGGGAAAATATTATCCTAAAAATTGTTTAAACAAATAAATGTCTTAGATTCCATACAACGAAACGTAAAACAAAAAATGTCAATCTCTGTGTGTGATGTATCAATGAAGCGTTTTTCCGACCAACCATTTCCTCCAATTTTTGGCAAGCCACAATTTTTAAAGTTTATTTTCCTTCTTCTCAAACACGATTGGCCGAAGTGTTGTATAACAGAAATTATATAAGAATATAATATAAGAATTGCAATGTTTCTGTGCTCCATCTAGGATTAAATGCTATTCTTGCGCGTACTTCTGAGAATCGTAACTGACTGATTCATATATAGGCCTATATATAGGCTGTAAAAAATAGGCTAATAAAATTTGACTTGTTGGGGTGGATGCGGAACCCTCCAAGAAGTAAAACTTTATAGGCCTAATTTTTACAGTCCTATACATCAGTGAAAAGCCGGGGAATGGGGACGGAACCCCCCCCCCCCCCCGATTCACCAGTTTTTCACTGATAACACTAAACTAAGGTTCATAAATTTGAATAATCGTGTTACCATATCATTTTATTAGGTCTATAGCCTGTGGGTCAGTTACATTTTATTTAGGCCTACATTGTATAGCCTGTGGGTCAGTTACATTTTATAGGTCTACTTTTCAGTGCTGTATGACACCCCGTATATAATTTGTTGTATATGATGGCCAGAAGTGATATCGCAAGATTCTTATTATTTTTGGTGATCACGTACAATTAAATATTTACAGGATGTCGTAAAGCATTGAAAAGTAGGCCTATAAAGTGTAGCTGACCTTAGGCTATACAATATCTGCCTATACAAGACCAAATAAAATTACGGTGGTCACAACATTACTCCAAGTTACAAACATTAATTTAGTGTTATCGGTGAAAAGGCGGGAAATGGGGGGGGGGGGGGTTGGTTACCACCCAACCCCAACAAATACAATTTCACAGGCTTATTCCGACTTGCATTACGAAATGAAAAAAAAAAACCCGTGAGCTTGTAGGTTGGAGTGGTATACTTGCTATGGGGAACCCTCGTTCCAAATTATGAAGAAGATGGGGGGACGCAAGCGAAAAAAAATTTATTTGATAACCAATTAACCATATGTGGTCAGTTATCAGTGATTTTATGCTTGTAACACAAATTAAATAACCTTCCGTCACGCGGCGCAATTTTGAGCAATAGTTCTCATTCCATCTCAAAATCTGAATTTCTTAAGCCCCAATCTACCCCAGCGTGCACTGGGCATTTCAACTTTTTTCGTTGTTAATAATCCACTGAACTGACGAAATTGTTATGAACAAAATCGCTTTCGATCTAATATAATTACGTAGAAAACTGCCTTCTGTTCTTAGGCTTGAGCAGCGACAATAGCGCCCCTGGTGACGAGGCTAGCAACTGAAGCCGGTCGTGGCCTAGCTGCAAGGCGCACCTGATACAAATGGAGGTAAACACATTAGCGCAGTTTGTCAAGCCAATGCTGTGAGAGCGGTTTCTTGGACCTAAAAATATTTGATTTTTTTTTTATTTGTTGGCAGCTGCTGAAATTTTCAGCAGGTGGAATCTTTTTTTCCCGATTTATAACCTTAATGGTGTTTCGCAGCATAAGGATTGGGCAAAATAACGTTTTTAGGCCTAACAAATCCTGTCCCTAATGCTTGATAAAGTCGCCGTTGTTTTTTACCTCCATTCGTTTCCAGTGCTCCTTGCAGCTAGCTCAACGACCGACTCCAGTTGCTAGCCTCGTCATCAGTATGGTGTTGTTATCACTACCCTATTGGTGATCTCATTTCAGGCGTGTTTCACTCTTTCCCCGCCATGTTAAACACAAAGTTGAAAGAGTTAGGAGTTAGGGGCTTCGGCAGAATGTCATTAAAGCAGTTTGCTGATTAACGTAAACTGTCGACTGAACAAAAATGTAAAACTTGCTTAAAATGCTGATCGTCGTTTTCATAGCTTCAATCTTTAAACTGACTTTTCTGAAATTTTGAAAACTTAAGAATTAATTAAAGTAACAAATGTGAACCCAAACGGACATACACATTAATCTATTTAAAATCCAAAATATAGTCATACGCAGTGTTTACTATAGATGATGTATTCCGAAAACCACCACCACGTAACGCCAAACAAAGCGCAGCAACCATTGTGACATCATCAAAACCAAACCTGGCACACGTTTGATGTAGTTCGATGGACTGTGGAGTCCAGATAAATTCAGATTTGTTACACAAACTGGGTATCACTAACAATTTTTATTCAGGAGTATACAAAGTTTCGTAGAAAAGAAGATTAACGAACTGTGATTCAATATCCTCTAGAGTTTGACGAACGATTGATTATGTCGATCGTAGCCAGTGTACGTCATTAAAAACGCAAGATATGCGTGCGTTTACCTCTACTCCTCTTGAACTAAGGCATCTACAAAGGTGAGAGATAGCGCCAATTAAAGATAATTAAATTATACGCTTCGGGTAGGCCTATTTTCGCTGCCGTAACTTGATTTTTTACCCTCAAAAAAGTGAAAAACTCTTCTGAAAACTGCTCATGACGTCAATGTTCGATCACGAGAAGATACAGTTCAGGCAAACTTCGAATCAAATTTGGTTGCAAATAAAAAAAAATCTAAAAGGATGACATTTTTCGTCATACTACATACAGAGCTTAATATTGGTTTTCTCCACTGGCCGGATGCACGAAAAAAGCAGATCTATAGGTTTTAAAAGGTTGTCAAAGATTCGCGTTTCTGAAGCACGGAGAAGCATGGATTGAGCGAGCAAAGCGAGAAATTTTCACGTCAACTAAACCTTTTCAATGAGTTTCTCGCTTTGCTCTCTCAATCTCTCATTTAGACTTACTCTAACCCTCGTAGGGTCTTACTATGCAAACAAACAAACAAATTGTATGTTTTGAATAATTTAGATGAAATGCAGGCGTGCTAAGGAATGTGATGAACGAACTATGAACAACAATTGCAACTATGCCACACGCCATGGCTGTTTGCTGTGACGTGCATATCACGTGACTGGGCTAGTCCAATCAGACGGCCAAACAGCCGTTGTTCTCGTTCGTCATTGGCTAACTCATGGTAACGTCACGGCAAACAGCCATTGCGCATGGTTTAGTTTACGTCGAAATAATCAGTACATCGATTTTGTGATGCTCTGGGAATGTTACAAAGTAAAGCCAGAAAGTGCACAAACACTCATCAAAACACGACGTTTCGGCTGATCTCAGAGCCATTTCAAAAGTATCACGTAAATACAAACAATACAGGAATGCTGTTTGTCAAGTAGCAAGTAAAATGTCCATTTTCGCAAGGCAGAAATAATTGCTGGGACGTGTTAAAAACGGACAGAACCGTAAAAAAAAAAAAGCTATTTTAAACTAGAAGGGACTTCGATATGTACCACAAAAGCACACATCGAAATCCCCTCTAGTTGTCACTTTTTTTTTATTTAAAAATATTCGATCTTGCCAGTTGAAAATTAAAATTCGACTTGTGGGTCTTGATTCCCGTCACAAGCTGGTTCAGAAACTTAATACTATACATTCACTCCTCAATCTTACGTTTCTTTACGTTCTCCCGTCGTTATTCTGTTCAAGTTTTACAAAACCCAACAACGAAACGAAAATTTTATCCTTAAAAATGTACGGACTGCACTTTTTAAATAAGTAATTCTCTTTATTTCTTTTCCAGGTCCATCAGAGAGCAACGAAGGGGGAGCGGGGCTTGGTGGGCCCATTCCTCCAGGAGGACCCCATTCGAATGCGCCCGTCGTTGGCGGC
>JAHWFP010186155.1:2761-15321 GCA_023313725.1 Lithobius niger | reverse complement strand
TCTGTTGCCGTACTTCACACGTCGTGCTGAAATCTCGGTCGAAAACGAAACCCTATATTGGGGGTATAGAGTCCTGGTGGCGACGGCCTTGCGAGACAAATCTTGAAAGATATACGCAGTGCTCACTTAGACATAGTTAAATTGAAAAGTTTAGCTAGACAAAAAGTCTGGTGGCTTAAGATTGACTCTGACATTGAGAATTAAGTTAAATCATGCCAAAATTGTCAAGAGTATAAAGATGCTCAAACGTCTGGCCCAAAACACACGCGGGAATATCCACTAAAGCCGAATAATCGGATGTAGCGGATTTTCTCGGCCCGATGGACAATTACATGTTTTTTATACTTGTTGACGCACATTCAAAATTCCTTTTGTGCATATAATTAAGACTACAACGTCCGCCCGTGTCATTGACGTTCTAAACAATCATATAGCCTTATATGGTTTAATGGACAGCTTAGTTACGGACAATGCTGCACAATTTATGTCTGCAGAATTCCAAAATTGGTTAAAATCCAATGGGATTAGGCATATGACGGGCCCAAGTTTTGCGCCCTGGACCATCGGATTGGCAGAAATTTATGCCTGCAATTTCAAGAAAGTCTACAAGGCCACGCGGCGACAGGGGTCTACTATTCAAGAAAGTATAAATTCCTACTTGCTATCAGCGCGTATCACTGCGCGTATCACTATTTCCGCTACCACACAAGCAACACCCGGAAAATTGTACTTTAACCGAGAATTAAAGTCTCGGCTGGATTTATTGTTCTCTGACCCTATTGCAGCCGTTCGTAGGAAACAATTAAAACAAGTACAGAGTACCCACCATCGTGAGTTGAAAACGTATCAAATAGATAAGGTTTGGTATCGTGACTTCAGTACTACAAACGATCGGCTATTGTCAGTTCGTGTATCTCAATTAGGTAGTAATCAAGCTCATATTATCGTTGACACTAACGGTAATACTATTCGCAAACATCGCGAACAGCTAAGGTTTCGTACCACTGAGCATGAATATCCAGAGCAGCCACAAAAAGCACTTAATCCGTTGGAGAAAAGCATTAATTCAGCTTGAATAATAATGAGCAACATCAAGCTAATTCAAAACGCATGTCTTTTGGTGGTAAGAAACGTGAAAAGCCAAGTTCCACTGACGTAGTTCCTGAGAGTCGATCTCTCGGCCAATCCAGAAAGTCGATTTCTGTCGTCGAGGGCTCAAATTCACCAATCCGACAGCTTGAAAAATCACCAGAGAATTTGCCTCGCAAGTCACCAGGTGGCAGGAAATCTCCAGCGAAATTGCCCCTCACACACGAAGTGGATGAGTCTGCAAACGTAATTATCCAATCACCTTTGGCTAGTACCAGCGCTCCTCCTGTAGGAAATTCGAAGTCAGAAAGGTCACAAGCTTCATCGGTTGTTACGTCACCATCCGCTAAGCAATCACCACCGAAGCCAGGTCATGCTAACAAAAAATCGAAACCGAATCCCAATAAACGTAAAGTTATGCTATCACCACCAAAAGTTGATATTGCTGTGCAACTTAATAATCCTTCAACTCGTTCAAAGAGACTGCGTATTGCTGACAAGCTCAATTTGTAGCTTTTTTGAAAAAAATTACCAGTTGGCTACAACTTTGTTTTTTTTTTTTGTTGTAATCTAGTTGCGCGTGAATTAAACGATAATTCTTTTTAAACTGTAGCGAATAACGCTAACGTGTTTCTGTCCGTAGTTATTCGTGCAGAGAATCGGCTCCGTTTATTTTAAAAATGTCCACCTTTAAAATTAGGTAAAAATGTAGTGTATATTGTTGTTTGGGTGAAAAATTGATTTCACGGTTTTATCCTTTTTATATCTTTTTTTTCTTTTCATGTCACAATTCTTCACTCATCGGAACTAAAAATTTGCATGGAGCTGCAATTATCACTGCTGAATTCTAACTCAATCAACATCTACTGATGTCTAACAACAGCGCTGTAGCGTTTTCGGCTGCAGAATTGGTCGCTGCAAAGAAAAAATTACAACAAAAAGGCTACGTGAAACAACATCAAATTAAACTATCTTGATTGTAATTAAAAATTTAATCGCTCCATAGTAAATTTCAAACTGATAATTTTTCAGTCAGTTTTCTAAAAATACCAATTTACCGATTTTTTTTTACATCTTGTGTTTTTTGATTTTGTAACCACCTTTCAAAAAAGTGTTAAGTTTTCGCTTTCGAAAGAAAAACTAATGTAGCTTTCTAAAAATACACAGTGAACTAAAAATACATCTAGCCTTCGTAATCATAATTTTAGTTGCAGCTAGGCTTAGATTTTTTTTCCGCTCGCTGTATTGTGGAGTCGTCCCTTGTGTGCTCCACAATGGCCGCCTTCAATTTAAGTTCATGTCTCTATGTTAACCATACCCAGATACCCCTTTAACTATCTAATAGGCAGTCCCATCAATTGTATATAGTATTATGTTACATCACATGACTTCCTGTTAACTCTGTATAAATACTACCCTTTACAGGCAGTAAAACTGTCTTATCAGCTGTAGCCTACACTCTGGTAGTCCGCGTTTCATTACCATTGGTGCCCACGCTGGGCTTAGGTGTGTCCAAGCCAAGGACATCACAGGCACCACAGTACTTAGCAATCCTTGTTTCCTAATGTTATCCTAACCCCGTCTAACTCACTAGTAGGAGTACCATACTTGTTAATACTGAACAGTACTGATTATCATACCATTATATAAGCCTGTGTAACTCAATAAACATGTCCATTCCTGTGCTTGCATTAAGCTGTGTTAAAGTCGTTACTCTGCTGGGGGAACATACGCAATAGGCTACTTACCAGGACAGTCCAGAATGGCGACGACCCACCCCAGTGGAGTATTTAAAGATTTAATGTAATTATTCCCCTTATCAACCATCTTCAGTGCTCCAATTTGGGGAGTTGGCAATTTTACTATTTAAGGCAAAATAGTTTAGTGCCCGGTATGGGAATTAATTTAAATCTTAGAGCTAAAAACTGTTGTTTGAGTGAGTGGAACTGTCTGTGGTTCGAATTTAATTGTAGTTAAACAATTCGTTCCTTATTTGCTAGAACAGAGAGAGAAATTGCTTTGCTAATGCACAATTTGTACAAGGTTTGTGTTCCAATGCAACGCGTCGGCTGTTTTCACCTATCGTACTATAATTAGGATAAACAGAACAAACGCAAATAAATTGGGCCTTAGCATAGTGATGTGCCTTTTCTTTACACTGGCTGTTTGTGAGATAAATTATCACGTTAATTATCACGTCAAGTTTAGTGAAACTTGTTTGGCTTGCAGGCTGCTTAAGCCGGTGGTGTTGTTTTTGCTTGAGAAGTAAATTAAATAACGGTGTTAAATCCTAATTATGAAACCTTTTGGGCAAGCAAATTGTAAAATTAGGTAGGCTCTGAATTTAGAATTTGGCTTAGATGTTAGGCAATTCAATTAAATCATGTTAAGACCTATATTTTGTTGCGCCGTGTTAGAAACTTAGAAGTTCCCAACTCGTCAAACAAACTTTTATTTTCATTACGGTGTCGCGTCTCGTGATGTGATTCTTGGCCATCATTAACTTTTGGCTGGATTCACGAATGCTCCCTGGATTCCGTTGAAGCATCCCGCATTGCATGAGTATTCTCATTGAGCATTGGTCTTAATACTGGTGCTGAGTTTTACAAACTTGAATAATTTTAGGAATAAGTTTCTCCGAGTTTAATTGCTTAAAGGGACACCCGGCCTGCCTTATAACATTCCGCCTGCCTTATAATAGCCACGCTGAGACCGCAACCCGCGCATTTACCAGCTTCAAGGTCGGCTGGAGTGGTAGCTGTGTTTCTCGCAGCGAGGAACGTAGCTGCTGTCTCGGTTGGCTTTGGGAATAGTACACTAAACAGAATAAGTTAAAGATTGTCGTCACAAACCGGAACGATTCTCGTATTTTAACATCACAATTTATAATTATCTAGGCTAGTGTCTTATAATTTTGCTCCGGCGATCTATTGGAATAATTAATTTTAATTTTTATCGCATTAGTCTTTTAGATTTTTGATCTTCAAGGTAAATATTAGAAAATTAGTACATGCACACACAGAGATGAAACGTCATGATTATTGTAAGCGCGCAAAGAATCATATATTGCGGGACGCATATCATATCTCCTAGGCGCCACATTTTAACCCGTAGCTGCCTAGATACCAACGTATGCCGTCAATGTACAGCAGCGAAAAACTAAGTCCCAGCGCGAGCTTTGTGAGGGGGCCCCGGGGACCCGGAGCAAAGCGAGCTGTCACAGCCCAGTAGTCAGCATCGTCAGCTCCACACTAAGAGAATGCCTGTTTAAATCCGAGAACCCACCTGAGTACCACATGCTCTCTAAAAAAAAAGTGTCTGAAAGGTTTTTCAGGCGGTTATGGGTTAAAACGGATTTGTCCCAAGGGATTGACTAACGGTAATGAAATAGACCTTTGGGGCCATACTTGATGTGGTGGATCGAGAAAAATGGCATTGGGAGGAATATCCCTTTAAGTGTTATATGTTAATTTGTCTTCTCACATAAATACTGCCTCGGTATTGTTGGTGACACCACTTTGCACTCGGCATTTGTCATCTTGCAGTCTTTCGTTGTAGAAGTCCCGACGATGGTCACGTGAGTCGCTTGGGGGTTGGCTTTAACATTACGGGGTCGTAAGGAAGAAGGTGTGGTTTCACCGCTCCGGTTCTAAATTCTTGTATGCCGAACTCGATTAGCTGTACGGACGCATACAGGTTATCGTGCAAGTAAGTCATCAAGGATGGGAGGAAGCCAGTGTTTCTTCAGAATAAGGTAACTATCGAATTACTTGTAACTATTTTCTCTAGTTGCTGTACGACTTGCGTTATGTTAATTTTGCTGCCTGCGAGGGATTCCAAAATTTATTGAACTTGGCCATGTGTATAGTTGATTTCGCCAGTTCTAGATTTTGATGCCGTAATGTTATTTAAGGCCTAATTCCTGTTCTTACGTGTGTTGCAGAGGTTAGCATAGAAGTAGGTTAGTTGAATGCATATTTCTTGAACTACCATTTAACCCCAGCGCGGTGTTTAAGCGTCCGACGTTTATCTACATAGCTAATCCCGTTCTCTGCGTGGGATTAGTTTATACTGCTGGTTTTCCTTTATTCCGTAACGTGACGAAATAGTGTTACCAAGGTGTGTTGCGTTACGAGAAGCCCAGTCGTGTTAATTCACAGGTAGCGTGGGAGGCTCCGCTACTTGTATTTGAGCCATTCAGTTTACGGATACCGCTAAGCAGTCTAACCCGTTGCGTGAAGAACTGCTAAAAAATTACCTGTTGTGCGTTAATGGCTTATTCCAACTAATAACTCGTAACTTGTTGTCAAACGTAAAGCCTAAAAACTTGTAGACGTCACTAATATACTTGAATATTTAAAATAAATCATGGAAACCGAGTTAGCCTTGAATGTTTTTATCCATAGTGTTTAAGCTATTGCCAAGTGTTTTTCTTTCAGCTAATTTTAACCCTTTAATACGTTAAAACGTCAGGTTCATTCTAGCGTAAGAGGGGAAACTGAAGTTTGGGCCCTTTCTGCAATTCCTTTTGCCGAGTGAGAATAATTTTTAAACTACCCCCGCTGTCTCATCTAGTAATGGGAAGATATCTGCCTCAAATTACAACAACGAGAACGATAAAGGGACACTCGAGACCCCCATCCTACTAAAAGGCGTGCAATTTTACCGATAAATATTATTTGTTCTGCTTGAGGATTTTTAATTTAAATAAACAAATGTACAATTTAGAAAATTGCATCTGTTTAAGTGCTGTTGTGCTTTAACAATTTGATTGGTATTTAGGATTTTCAATTTAAATAATCAAATGCACAATTGAGAAAATTGCGTCAGTTTAAGTGCTGTTGTGCTTTACGAACGTAGTAAAGCACAACAAACAGCACTTAAAAACGGATGCAATTTTCTCAATTATGTATTTGCTTATTTCAATTAAAATTCATTTTTTACCCATGTACATTTTAACAAGTAGAGTGGAACTTCAATCATGTAACTTTTTTACGGCACACTTGACGTTTTTGTTTATAATTGTTTATACTTCACAAAAAGTAGGTACGGAGATAGGGAGGGAGCGGAGGGATTAGCTTCAGCAAATTTAAGTTATATCTGGCAACGAAGTAAATTTAGTCCTTATTTTTAAGGATTGTAAGGGTATACGTAGTTTAGCTAAATGTGGGCATGAATTTATGTTATAAAAGGGTTAAGTAAAATGCTCGATTTTAATTTGGTTTATTTTTTTTTTTAATAGAAAATTATTTCCCCTACCTGGCTAAGAAGTCCCAAAATTCTTCTGTAAACGGCTACGCAGATGATGGAGCGTAATAAAAGAAAAAGACCCTTAAGAAACTTGGTTATTGTCTTGGCTGTTCTATTCGCTGTGATGAAGGCGATGAACTGTAAGTAGATGTTTATTTGTTAATGTGTTGTCATGGGGGTACCTCACATCAGCATACTTCAAGACTTCTTTTTTTTAGGACAGTAGGTACGAAGTCATTGGTGGTATTCGATCAGCCGTTCACTCGGTGATCAGCCCATCACTCTGCGCCATAAAGCCTCAATCCCCCCATCACTCTACTAATTTGGCGCTGCTTGTGTTGTCGCGGATTTTTCTTGTCTTTTGTTGGGGAAAGATGTCTCGCTTTACTAGAATAAAACTGAAAGCGTGTGGATTTTCAGTTGCAATTTTTTTTTCATTGTATGGAATTTGGCACTAGCGTATCCATCATCGATTACTAAGCCTTTTTAAAAATTTGCAAAACTAGGCAAAAGCGGAAACATTGGTGTAAAGCGAAATAAGATGTGCCTTAAAGGGACACCCGGCCTTAACGTATAACATTCCACCTGCCTTATAACAGATCGTGCTGATCGCCTACCGAGCATATACGAACACCAAGTTTATCTCATTTGGCATTGTGCCTAATCATGGCCAGTAAACTAACTGGCCCGCTCTACAACGATATTAGGGGGGGGGGGGGGGTAGTAGACAAAATGGCCGCCACATCTAGTTCATTTCGTCGAGGTCTGTTCTTCGCGGTAGCAACTTTGTACGGTGCGACGCGTCTTCTATTGGCGGTTTTCAAAATAATAATTTAAATTCTTACGTAGATTTTGGTGGCAAATTTTTTATTATTTATAAGAGTAATTTTAAATGGTTTAAAAATATCACTCGGCGACAGTTAAGCTATTTCACTGCGTTTGCAAAAAAAAAAGCAACACGTTCGTTGGCAGTTTGTACGGAGGATGTCGCCCTCGGTTGACAAAATGCGGCAACTCAGTCGCATCAGCGGTACTTTCGGCTGCCATATTGCCAACCCAGTCTCGTAATGCTATTTTTCACTCAAGAGCCCTGGCCTAATAGACGAACCAGCACGAACACATTAATCGTGTCGCCACAAATCGGAATGGTTCTCGTATTTTAACATCACAATTTATAATTTTATAGAGTGGTGTCTTATAATTTTGCTTCGGCGATCTATTGGAATAATTAATTTTAATTTTTGCCGCATTACGCTTTTTATATTTTTGATCTCATGGTAATTATTAGCAAATTAGTACATGCACACACACAGATGGACGTCATCGTTATTGTAAGCGCGTAAAGCATCATATACTTACGGGTCGTTCGTAAATTAAGTTCCATTATATTCAACAGAAAATCTCCTAGACGCCACATTTTAAAAGGGATTTTTAGCTAGGGAAAGACTAACGGTAAGTAAATAGACCTTTGGGGCCGTACTTGATGTGGAGGATCGAGAAAAATGGCGCTGGGAGGTATATTCCTTTAATGAAAGGCATTTACAGGAAGCAGCATAGGTTTTCTACCGTTCATTATAGCCTTTCGTTTCTCAAATTCTTGTTTTGATATGCTGCGTCGATCTAGCGGTAAAACTGCAACTAAATTGTTGATTAGCAGCAGGAGCTGTGGCGTAACTTAGTCATAGTGCAAGAAATTGTCGCGCCCCCCCCCCCCCCCACCTCCCCTCATAAGAAAATGTATTCTAGCTTGTAAACCGTCTAACGATGACATACGCTTGGTAAATGGTATCAAGTTCCTTGCACTCCCCCCCTCACCCCCCCCCCCACCCAGTTCCCTTTCACCCCGTCCCTTTATGCAACCCGTGGATGCAAGCAATAATAACTGAGATGTAAACCAACAATAAAGCTATAAAATCAATAATTTATCTCGAAGATAAAGTAAAGTAAAGTTTACAATATCTCAATTTTACTTTCGTGTCTACTGCAGTCCCCGGATGCTATGACGGGTGTTTCTATATTATCCATCTCTATTTTTTTCTCCCTCTTCCCTTTCGCTCTTTCGTGTCTGTCTCTATCTCGTTTTTGCTTTATTTCGTTTTTTATTTATGTGTGCCCCCCCCCCCCCCCCTCTACTGTCCTTCAGTGTGGGCACCCCGCACGTTACGCCACTGAGCAGGAGTGGCAGAAAAAGATTCCCCAACACAATTCGACCCACGTTCCAACTTCACTTACTTGGTTACGGGGGTTTGGAAAGCAACACTAGGCAAGCGTCACATCACGAGGAACGATATGCGGTAAACCGCGTTAACTGAACAAGCAGATTCGCGATTTAAAGTGACACTGTCACCGGTTGAAAAAAAAAGCAGAATCCAGCAACATCTAGCGTATCTAGTACTATCTAGCACTTGGTCGCATCAAGCTAAGGAATGCACAACGCCACTTCTTTTAACGAAACAAAAAGCCACGACCTTCCTAACTATTGTGTGAAAAGCTGGTACGTAGGGCCTTAGGGCCTCGGGCAGATGACCAGGAGTGGTTAACGCTCGTTAAACCCAGGGAGTCGAACCGTTATTTTTTTCGGTTCGGTTTCCGGTTACGGTTCAGCTTTATTTTAAATTTCGGTTCGGTTACGGTTCGGTTCGAACCGTTTTTATTTTTTGGTTTTAACCGGTTATAGCCGGTTATGGTTTTAACCGGTTATAACGGTTGTAGTTTAACCGGTTTTACTTGGTTACGGTTTTAACCGGTTTTAATACCTAACTAGCTAAAATTATTTGCTCGTACAACTAGCAACGAACAAATAAGTTTGGCCATAGTTTTCAAATTTGCGTAACTTTTTAGCTGCTTTTTCTACTTGCTTTGTAGTTGAACATTTGCAAAGCTTTTTAGCCGTTTAGTTTTCAGATTTGCAAAGCTTACAAATTTAGTATCAAAGTCAACAGCACATTTTTATTTAATGGAGTATCACTTGTTCAGGGCCGTAAAACAAGTAGCTCACTCACTTTAACGAAGGTTTACATTGTAGGCCGCCTAACTAAAGCAGTTTTAACAAACGAAAAAAAATAAGAATTGTTTCAGAGCACTTGCTACCGAAACCAGGGTTCCTTCGCTTTTCCCATTTTCAAGCTGAGATTAAAAACGACATTATTTGAAGCTTACTAAGCACAAACATGGCCGACAATGACAAAATCAGTTGTTATATCTCTTTTCTCTGTTTTATCGCATTATTAGTAGCGTTTAAGATGATGAGAGTAAAGACTAATCAATTGAACTGCTGGCAGATATCAATGTCGTACTTTCGCGATATATCGTGCAGATTTATCGCGTCTATGGTGATTGTAGCTCTGCGGGAAATGGCGTATGCGCACATTGTACCCCCACTTTGGCAGTGTAAGCTCAGCGGACTCGACTCCCTTTGAGGGACGTTTTAAAAGTCAGCCGGTTGCGAGCCGCTTGGAAGCAGGGAACGCTTTCCCGTTTTTTTTTTATTCAAGCTGCTAGCCGCCGAGATGCGTTTCCGTAGTTTTTAAAGTCAGCTGCTTGAGGGCGCGTTTACGTAACAAATCGCCTTTGCATTCTCGCAGCTAGAATTTAATCGAGATGGCACAGGTGTCGTTGCCATGGTAATAACAACGCTACCTGGATTAGCTAAATCCGACATCGTTTGCGTAAATGAACAAAAAAATTCCTCCTGACGAAACAATTTTCTCAGTCGCTTCTAAACTCCATTATTGACTCGTTTCGTTGCGAGCTGGCAGAGCTAAAACTGCCGCCATGTTGGAATTACAGATTTCTAGCTTCGAGCTGCGAGAATGCAAAGGCAAGGCGTTGCATAAACCCGCCCTGAGGGCTTGTTTACGCAACGAGACCTTCTCGCTCGCCGAAAGCTATTTGCTATAGGCAACCGTTAATTACTTATGATAAATTTCCCGTTTCTATTAAATGATTGCGGTAATAGACAACAAATTAAATGTATTATAAATAACAACACGGACAAAGAACAAAGTGCAACAGTCATTTTAAACATTGTTGCCATTTTACGCCATTTCCAAAATTTGCTATTCTCGCTGAAAAAACAGCTTTTAGCAGTGATCAAACGACGGTAGAATAAATAGCTCCTCGCAGCGAGAATTCAAAATCCAACATGGCGTCCATTTCGGAGTTATCGATTTGAAGACAAACCTTCGAAGGCCCGGTATTCAGGAATCTGTCCGTCGTTGTGTACTTCAGTAAAAACTGCTTTCTTGTCATAAATCGACGCTGTCATGTTGCACGCATCGTACGTCGTGTCGCGAAGCACGAGGAGGAGATTTGCGACTGCGTTGTTGCCATGGTTACTACGTATAGACAACTTGAAAGCCACATTCTTCGGTAAAGGCGAGAAGCAGCCAGCAGATTTATTATTAACCAAGTGAAAGCTAGTGAGCGAGAAATTTGTCGTTGCTTAAACGAGTCCTAAGGCCGGGTTTACGCAACGACTCGCCTTTGCATTCTCGCAGCTAGAATTTAATCACAATGCCAAAGTTGTCATTGCCATGGTAACAAAGCTATCTGGATTATCTAAACCCGACGTCGTTTGAGTAAATGCTTTAAGTCTTATAATCCGTGACAATAAGAAAAATAATTCCTCCAGACGAAATTTTCACAGCCGCTTCCGAACTCGGATTATTCAGTGTTTTCATTGCGAGTCGCCATAGGTAAAACCGCCGCCATGTTGGAATTTCAGATGATTTCTAGCTTCTAGCTGCGAGAATGCAAAGACGAGTCGTTGCATAAACGCGCCCTAACAGTTGCTGGCGAGCCAAGTAAGCGAGGAAAAAGGGCGCCGAGTTAGCAGAGTTAACAGAGCCAAAATGGGGGTACGATGTGCGCATGCGCCATTCTCGCTGAGTTACAATCACCATACACCGTTAAATCTGCACGATAAGTGCGATATTGATAGCTGCCAGCAGTTCAATTGCTTGGTCTTTTCTCTCATCATCTTGAACGCTACTAATAATGCGATAAAACAGAAGAGATGTTAATAACCGATTTTATCATTGTCGGCCATGTTTGTGCTTAGTAAGCTTCAAATAACGTCGTTTTTAATCTCGCACGTACCTCAACGGCAACGTGTACCTCAGCGGCAAGCAGCTTGAATTAAAGAAAAACTACAAAAGCCTTCCCTGCTTACAAGCGGCTGAGTTTTAAAACGTCCATTATCACCGATTGAAAAGCGAACGAATCAGCCATGGTGCCATCTAGCGGCATTGACATTGTTAACCTTTACAGCTCGCTCTCAGGTACACGAGGACGAACCAAATTTTCACTCAGTAATTAAGGGCGTTGTGGTGGCTTGCTTGTTTCATGAAAAGAAACACCGTTGTGCGTTCCTTCGCTTGGTGCAAGCAAGTGCTAGATACTACTATAGACAGCGCTAGATGGGAAGATCTAGCGACTTCGTTCAGGAATGGCTGTTGAGGATCTGCATGCACTACTTTGCATTGGAGTTTTTACTTTTAAAAACTCAACATCCATAAAATGCCAAGTGAGAAGTAATCCCAGCAGTTTCCAACAGTGATAACCTGGTGGATGGGGGTTTAGTGAGAGCAACTAACTTCGGCAGGGGGTGGACAAATACTGATATGTCAATTTACAAAAACAGAACATAAGACACGGGTCATAATTTATGGCCGGACCGGGGGGGGGGGGGGCGGGAGGTAATGAAAATTGACCTCCAAATTTTCGATGATCCCCCCTTCGTGACCCTGAAAAATCTTGACCCCCCCCACTCGAGTGCCAAAATAATGTAACCGCCCCCCAAAAAAAAATAAATGCGCTTTTCGTATACCTAATGAGACTATCTGCAGATGATTCTTGTAGCCAAGATTAGTGCTATAGCCAAATTAGGTAAGTACCTCTCCACACCGACAGTTACACTTAGTTGCAAGGAAAAGTGTCTCATTTTTTAACGAAAATACATGTTGGGTTTAAAAAGTTCTATAAAATGTTCCCTTAACACCCATCTCTTGTCGACATTCATACAATAAGTATGATTAACACACTGTTTGCTTGTATAACCGCATCCGTAACATAGTCCGCACCTGAAAGACAGAAGAAGCTAAGACACCAGGTGCCAAGTTTTTCTACAAAATCCTTTATAAAAACTATACTTGCAGTTATGGCAGTAATAGCTTCAAAACCTTGTAAACACTCACATCATGGGTCTGGGGGGGGGGGGG
>JAHWFP010186154.1:0-17614 GCA_023313725.1 Lithobius niger | reverse complement strand
TGAGACCAGTGATCTATATATCTACACAATTGGACTACTCAAGCTTCACTCTCCAATGCCAAACTGCTGATTTACTGCCCGTGTCTGATTGCCGGTCACATGAGCTTGGTCACTTTTACAGCTCTCCTTCAGGTCCGCTCTTTTGTCAACATCGAAGCCCTCACGTCCAACAAACAGGACGAAGTTCCGATAACCGTTCGGCAACCAGTTGATCTCTGTTAGATTCACCTTTAACCATGGGGAAGAATCTTTAACAGGATGCGTTCTTCCTCATGAACCAAACTCCACGTATTTTTCATGCTTGGTGTATTCCATATTTCATTCCATTTCCAGGTTCAATATTTCCTTGCGAGCTGAAATTGAATGCTGTGTTTTTGTATGGTGGGTGGGGGAAGAGGTTCAGAACCTTTGGATCGAAAACCCAAAAGAAGGAATGGGTCACACGGCACTTCAGATAGAAAATTTCGACCGAACAAGAAACGTATTTCTGTCTCAAGGGCTGTTTTTTTTTTTTTCGATATAATGAGAATTTTTTTTCGTCAGGTAGGAAAGTAAAAGTTTTTTGGACGTTAGAAGTTCCGTATTTCCTGATTTATTTCTTCCTATACGCTACTACGACCCCTGACTAAGGGCATTTCTATTGCAGGTTTTCGCATCAACGCGGACACAAAAACTGGAAAAATTCGGGATTCTTATGAATTAAAACTCTATTTGGGTGCGTCCTTACTATTGTCGGATGCATATACAAAAGCATTAAAAAAATAATAAAACTTAAACAGCTGAAAAGCTTAAAGCCGCCCGCGCACTGAGCGACTTAGCCGCGCGGCCAGGTCGTTGCAGCCAATGAGAATGCTTACCGTTTATGTTAAACCACGCGCTAATAATTTTCATTGGCTGCAGCAACCTGGCCGCGCGGCCAAGTCGCTCAGTGCGCGGGCGGCCTAAGTCAGCCAAACGTAAGACTCTTTGTGTAAACCCATGACAACAGAATAAATCCAAGGCACCAGTTAATAAATTTAATGGACTTTCGGTCAGCTATGAGAGGGAGGCAGGTAGTCTTGGTACTCCTTGGTAGTAGGGCTCAGAACTGACTGAAGTCCATTCATTTTGATTTCTGGTGCTTTTAATCAAGGACCACGCTAGTAATCCGCCCGTCAAGTTCAATAATTGTCACACTTCATTGTAACTTTATTGTAAGAAATTCATTATTTAACTCCTGCATTGTTGTTGCATGGCCACTATAGCTTTCCGGGTGTTGCAGACATAGGGCCTTAGGGCTTCGTCGGGCAGATGACCGGGTGCGGTTAACGCTCGCTAAGATCCTTTGACTATAGCTTTGGTACTTTATCTGAAACCAGAGTTGAGCATATTTCACGATGATGAGGATAAATACCTATGCGGCGAAAGAGCTTGAAAATTGTTGGAAATGGGCGGTCTTTGTGCCCTGACAAGGAATAGTTGTATTTCAATCAAGTGCAAAAACTGTATCAAGGCGAAAAAAGTGCGTGAAGATCGTTGATTTCAGCTGACTACTGACTACTATAGTATACTGACTACTGACTAATTCCGTTCATATAAAATAAATTATGCAACAGAACAGAAACGAATGAAATTCGGTATTCAGCACTCTTTTAACTCCAATACGTGCCGTTTATGGTTTGACGTTTGGGGAGGCATTAGCTAAAAAGATTGCAATCATTTGTAATGCTATTTTTGTGTATATTGGGAAAACGCCAACTGTGATCAAAATAAGCATTACTCGTTATTAGTGGTAACGAGTAACAATGCAAACGGACTGCCAGAAATAATCGGCATCACAACATTGTTGATAAAATGCACACGCATGCATGCATGGCTTCGGGCCACTAAGCTCTTAATAAATCTGCAGTCCGTGCTACTTATAGTTGATGGTTGAATGGCAATCAGCAAACGCTTTAATTTATATGATTGAAGTCCTCATTCCAGCGAAACTAAAAAAAATAATATCTCCGTTCGAATAATATTTTTCGACCAATCTTGGCCAGATAGTAGATAAATGGGCAGTGGCAACAATAAGATGCCACACAAAAAAATACAAAAGAAGTGATATCTAAAACAAAACCCACAAGGGTGAAAGAACCCGCCAATTTTCAGCCAATGAAATTAGTGATATCAGAGCCAAAAAGGCTGCCACCAAGTAATTACATTTAATCCCAACGACTATTACCTCACACGTTAAATCAAAAATTTGACCATTGCTACCGATAGTAGCAATAGTCAGGTTTTTGATTTAACCTTTGATCTAATTACTCGGTGGGATTAGCTGGGCAACTAATGTAGTAACTTGGTGGCAGCCTTTTTGGCTCTGACATCACTACTTTGATTGGCTGTAACTTGGCGGGTTCTTTCACCCTTGTGAGTTTTGTTTTAGATTTAGTTTACCCAAAGTGTATTATGTTTTGTTGACTTTCAGCTTTTCAGCTGTTAAGTTTATTATGCTTGAAAACGCGACACAGTTTACTCGAAACGTTGCCTTCTTTTGAACGTTTTTCATCTGTGCATCTGGCTGGCATGCCCTTTTTATAGCAAATCTGGTTCCGTTTGGAGCACAGCGACGCCAAAGGCCGAGTGGAGTTCCGTTGATGAATACATTCGAATGCAGTCTTTGTAATCGCATAACTCACTAACGACTGCGTCAGGTTAAACCATGATTTGCACGTTGATATCGATACGCACAGACGTGGTTTGTAAAAAAAAAAAAAAAACGTAAAATCGAACATGTTATTGGAGAACAAAGCCATCCAGCGACGTGCTATGAAAGCAAATGGACAAAGAAACAAGATGCGATGAGCAACCGAAAAGATGAGCCACAATGCTGTCTCCAATACACTCGCAATGCTCTCGCAAACAACTGTCTGTGCCCGATGTAACGTTCGTTTGTTCGTTTGTTTGTTTTGTGTCGTGCCGTCAACACCATCCAGCGCCGTCCTATGAAAGCAAATGGACAAAGAAACAAGATGCGATGACGCAACCCAAAAGATGGAGCCACAATGCCGTCTCGAACGTAATACGGGTTAATTTATTTGACGATCTTCCAGTTTTTCCATAATTTCTCCTCATGTATTGTCTTAACACTAAATTTTTTTTCTAATGTTAATTTATTGTCGACAGGGTATCTTATGAACCCCTAGTTATTATTTATTTTATTTTTTATTTATCCTGACTAACAGACTACCATTTTTTCAGTAAGCCTGACGCCATAATATGACGTCACGTCCTTTGATCTCCCTCTATTCCCCGTCTCGTGTCAATCTGCTTCACGATTCTGCTCTCGTCAGTGACTTTTAGAGCGCAGTCGCGGCGTTCCGTCCCTACTCTTGCTGCCGGGCATCAGCTTTACCTTTTGAAGAGCGGTACCTTTTGTTTCAAAGAGATATAAAGAAGTTAGCCTGGAGCCAGGCCAAAATCCGGCCTAAATCCACGCATTGTTCGATTCACTGGCCATTTTGAATCAAGAGTCTTTGCTTCTCCTTCTTTTGTGCGCTTTAGCCAACCATATCTAGACACAGTGGCTCAGGAATACACGTAGTTTTTTCCCTCGCTGGCCAATCCTAAAGCACCTTTTGTTGTCATTTGTCGGGTAACCTTAATCTACGTCCTTAATGGTGGAAGATTTTGTGTATGAGTTACGCTTCGAGGTCTTTTATACTTGAAGTTTCAAATTTTTAATGACATGCCACGATTGTTAAATCATGTAAGTAAGATCAAGAATTTGTAGGAATGGGGGAGGAGAATTTGTAATTCTAAAAAGTCCCTATTGAAACGAGTTACATTCATTCCTATTAGTTCCGTCCGAGTTTTCAGCGGGCGCCACGCGTTCCATCCGGTAATTTTGCTCTTTTTTCAACTCAGATCTGAAGTATAAAGTAAAGTATAACAAAGCTAAACTAAATAATAATCAAATATAGTTTCGTTTAGTTAAGTTTAATTTAGGCTGAAAACTGAGTGGAAATTCCCACAGAAAACTCATGGCGCCCTCTATAAGCTTAGACGGAACTAATAGGAATGAACCTAAGACGTTTCAGAAGGGGTCTCGGTTACAAATTCTCGTCTTCAACCCTATAAATTTGGTATTTTTCAAATCACGCAGTTATTTATCGAACAAGACCAGGATTGGTATAAAAGTGAGCCCATATGGTCCGACACCGGAGTAGCTATCGTATGCCATGTTCCATCTCTAGTTCTAGGTCGCGACCTCATGAAGCTGCCAGTTTTCGAACAACTGGTCATAATTTCTTTCATGGCTAACGTACGTTAAAATCTATGCTGTGTAGAATTGCTGATAATGTACACTTGTGAAAAAATAAAACTCGTGGTATGATTTGTCTAAGAAAACTCCTGTCCTACAGCATTAAAACAGTCTTTAAGCAAGGAAGATGTCCGAGTTCTTCTGGATATTGCCGACCGAGGATGAAATCGCGTTCCCGGCTCCACGCCAAGTCTAGCGCAGGCCGGTAACTTAATCCTCTTAGCATCACCTTAGTAAAACAAGCCGCTGCAGCGACTACCTGGTCGCAGCCGGTCTTCTGTACACATCCGTCACTTCCACCTCGTTTGGGCCACTTCCGCTTAATGCTTTCGGTTTTTTGTTGTTGTTTTTTTTTGTATTCTTTTATTCTGAATCCCATGGCACCCGGAAAGAAGCTTACACGTGTAAATAAATAAATTTCCGTACAGCCTTTTGCCACAAAGCTATTAAATCTCTCAACTACACATAGCTGTTCAGTAAATAGCGACATGTTCGTGTTTATCCACGCAGAAAGTGTTTTAGGTAGGAGCGGTAGCATTCTTTTGTACTGAAGGTGTCGCCTTCGGTTGACAGAAAGCGGCAACACTACAAATCAATCGCATCGGTGGAGCTTTCAGCGGCCATATTGTCCAACCTATAGTTTGTTCCACATTATGTTTTCAGAAAACTGACTGTATTTGCACTACGATTGCAAAAACATGTGAATATCACACTTGGAGAGTCTTGGACAGTTACTGTTCAGTCTACGAGTGGAATATTTACATGTTTTTTTGTACTCGTAGCGGCAGGAAACGTGGCAGGAAAGCATACAGTCAGCTTTCTGCAAACATAAGGTGGAACAAACTATAGTCGCGTATGCTATTTTTCATCCTAGATCCGGCCGGTACTGTGTTAGCGAGCCCTGACCTAACTGGCTGTAAGGACTGATTCACTGAACCTTGAAGGGAACTACATGTCATAATGTCTGGTGACGGCAGTACAGATTCGATTCACGACTGGTGCCATACTAATTAAGTTTAGTGTACCTTACCGACGTAGGACGAGTAATAATGGGGTAATTTTAATTTTGATACATGCTTGCATTGCAGAGTTCAACTATCATTTCAGTGACGCTTTTAGTTTTCAAAAAAATCACCAAAGAAAAGAGGAATAGAAGCCAACGAGCGAAAATCATATGCCCTCCCCCCCCCCCCTTTATGCACTTGGGTTTCGTCGGGGAGGCATGACCCGAATTCGAACTCTATTTGTCCCCAGATTTGGGTTGCCAGTTCGAATCCGGGTCATGCCACGCGACGAAACGTAAGTGCATAAAGGTACTACGTTATTCGTAGAGCGTATGGTTTTTGCCGTTTGGATTGTTTTCCTCTCTCCTTTACATAATTTACAACGATATGTGTATTAGTATTAAAAAACGCTTAAGCGTATAAAATACGGATGTAAGCCTTAAAAAACTTGAAGCCCTAAAGGAACAGATATTAGAAAAAGACATGTAAGCCATCAGCGTCGCACTAATACGTGTAAAAGAATCTCCAGCGACCCAAAAAACAAGCTAAAGCTTCTTTTACACGTATTAATGCGACGCTGACGGCTTACATGTCTTTTTGTAATGTCTGTTCCTTTAGGGCTTTAAGTTTTTTCAGGCTTACATCCATATTTTATACGCTTAAGCGTTTTTTAATACTAATATCCCTTATTAATTCGACGTGTCACACGTCGAATTAATGCGGTTGTGGCCAAAAAACGGGGGTAGCCGATTTACGTCAGCGATATCTCCTCAAAAACCAGACATATTTGCGCAATTATGATACGAGGAACTTAAAGTCTAGTGGTGGGAGAGTTGCAGTGTAGAAGCTCAAAGCGTATTATGCTGCAATTAATTTAGTTAGGACGGTTTTAGTTCGCTAACCTCTAAAAAGGTCTCTGAGCGAAAAGCCGTCGTCAAATAGTACACGATCAGTGGATGACGTCAGCGCTTCCTCAACGTAAAGGTGTGCGCTTAACGCCCATCATACGAAAAATTGCGGCGTGTAACTGCGCATTTCGGCAAGTCAGCTCTTCAACATTGTGGTCGGTTAGAGGCTATCGTGTACGTCGAGATGGCTCGTCTCGTATGGCGCAGAACAACACAAAGTGAGTCATCACTTACCTTTGCGGTGATCTGGATGGTACACGGAATTTCTATGATTGATTCTGGACGGTACAATGAATGCGATGCTCGTATAAGACTTTTGCTGTTAATTACTGCGCCATCCTCGCTGCTTTTCGGGTGCGATATATTACACTATTTTATTACGCGTATTTGTGGTGTTGTTTCCTATTGAACGAGTGAGCAAAGCGAATGATATCCTGTTTTCACAGTGGCGGACTGGCCAGAGGGAGGGAAGGGCGGGATATCCCTAATGGCCTCTGACTTTCAGATTTTTTAAAAATCTGTAACAGAAAGACTCACGTAAGTTTTATTGGTTCGACATTAGTTTTAACCACAGATTTAAAATTACAAATAATAATAATAAAGATAATTATAAAACGCTAGTAAAACAAGTACTTTGTATTGAGTTGCCTAACAAAAATTGGCCACATGAAATTGCAGTGTTATATTCAATGTGGACTTTGTCACAATTTTCGTGTGAATATTTTAACTTTTGTTAATACACCTAAAAAGTGCAAATAAATTTAAAGTAGTCAACCTCACGTACCCTTAGCGCAATATGATTTCTCCTACTCCCCCCCCCCCCCACCATACCTGCTGAATTTATGAAATATGGTGTTCGAAGATTTTAAAAATGTAAAAGTCTGATGAACAAGAACAACGGGTACGGGAAACTGTACAACAACGAAGTTTTCAGTTTGTTTTTTTGTAAGAAAACCAATATCAGCGTCCGATGAAAACTTATCTGGTCAGTGATTGCATCGTCGCACACAAGATTCTGGCTTATTTACCGTATCGTAGTAGCAAACGTTACGAGACAATTTTTTTTAATATAATGTGCAATATAGTAGATATTCTTCAGTACATTTAGATTTTTTAGTAGTGTCCTGTTGGTATGTCTGCCGTTCCAACTTCATAGTCAATTACAGATATTTTTTATTCTGCATTCGACACGTCGAATTACTAATGCAGTGTTAGTACATCTTGGTTTTTTTTTCTTGTTTCGGTAAGAATAACACAGAAAAGAACACTGTAATCAACTTAAAATAACTGTTACAAGAGAGTCTTTTACATGGTTGATTCGTTTTATGCTGCTAAGAATGAGTTTTGCACCCAATAAGAATAAGAAAAAGAATAAGAATTTGTTACGCAAACCCCGGGAGGCATATCACCCGGGGGGGGGGGAGTTCTGGGCGGGAGGAGGGGGGGCACTGAAGGCACTTTGAGGTATTTCATAGAGGTCCATGGCTGGCTCGATTTTTACTGTTAAGAAAGACTTGTGTACCAAATTTATGTTTTCTGAGAAATTTATGCAAAAATTTGTTAATTATTTCTGCCCAGTGCTCTACAATAATAATTGCTCTGCCGACGAGAATTCTGCAGTCGCATCAAAACCGTGTTCAAAAGGCCCTGGTCGGTGTTAATACCTACATTTTAAGCTATACAAATTGAAAATCGGTTCATTGATTCGACCTCTAGCAAAGGTTCTAGCTCATTTGGCTTTCCGTGTCAAGAATATTGTGGTTACATTAAAATAGCCTGCGAAAGCCCCTAGGCCTTGTCCATACCTACGTTTTAAGCTATAGAACTTGAAAATCGGTTCAGCGGTTCGAGATCCAGGCGAGGGCAAAGAGTCCCAACAACAAGAACAACAACAACAACAACAACAAGAAATGGCCGTACTGTGGACGCCAAACGGTTCGATTGATGTCATTCAAATTTGCAATGCAGTGAAATAGTTACTACACGACCCCAAATACCGAATTTCGTTGCTCTGTGTCAATTCTGGGCGAAACTATAGGAGTTCAAAGTTTGACGTTTAACATGGAAGTTCATGCTGAGGCTACCGCGGTCCTTGATATTTATTTAATCCTTTGTATTGCTTTGTGTGTTCCTTCGCCATTGCCTATGGCCACAGGCATTCTCGGTCGAATGGAGCCCTAGTCACCGCTGTGGCCTTAATAACGGGTTCATTGAGTCATTTTCATGCAAGTAGAGCAGCGACCGTAGTGATAAAGGCGCTATGTCTATGATCTGGGGGCGAATTGGGTTGCAGGTTCGAATCCTGGTCATGCCACTCCGACGAAACGTAAGTGCGTAAAGATGGCTTTCTGACTACGTTATTTGTAGTGCATGATTTTCGCTGTTTGGCTTGTTTTCCTGTTACCTGTATATAATTCACAGCGATTTCTGCATATTTACAAAATCACTAGCCAGTAATTGTTGTTTTTTTTTTTTTTTACGTCAGGCCGCGTTTATGCAAGGATTCGCCTTTGCATTCTCGCTGCTAGAAGCTAGAAATCATCTGAAATTCCAACATGGCGACGGTTTTAGCCGCATCGGCTCGCAACGTAAACATCAATAACGTAAGTTCCGAAGCGAGTGGAAAAATTGTTTCGTCAGGAGGAATTCTTTATCTTATAGAGCAGCGTCATGTGACGTCATATTGGCTACAAGAGATATACCTGCAAGGGGCACTAGATTGAAATGGTGGGTTAAACAAACGGCACTTCTAGTCAAGCCAGTGCTTTGAGAGCGGATTTCGTAGGCTTAAAAAACCGTTGTTTTCTCCAATCCCTTATGCTGCTTAGATTGTAATCGGAAAATAAAGATTCCACTTGCTTAAAAATGTCAGCAACTGCCAACAAATCGATAAAAATCGCGCGTTTTAGGCCTAAGAGAATCCACTCTTAACAGCATTGTCTTCAGACGGTAAGACGCGCTTCTTTTTCCCCTCCAGTGACCCTTGCAGCTAACCCAGTTACTGGGGCTCCAGCATAGAGTTATATACAATAATACAACGTTGTGCCACTGCCCTATTGTGACGGATTGTAAGACTGCAAGCTCTCGCTCACACGATGTCGGACTTAGCTAATCCAGGTAGTGTCGTTACCATGGCAACGACGCCTTTGCCATCGCGATTAAATACATAGCTGCGAGAATGCAAAGGCGAGTTGTTGCGCAAACGCGCCCTTACTCTTTTTTTTTTTTTACAATCTTTTCGTGACCGCGATCGCATTGTGGGAAATAGTGCGCAGGCGTGCATTCTTTTGCACTCACTTCCGGGTTGGTTAGAGTATTGGAGACCGCCTTACAAATACAGGGGGCGTCAGATATGTCGGCTCCTTTTAAGCGGAGGTGTTGAAGAACGTTCTCGGGATGTGCCGTAACTCAAACCGTTGTTTTGTGAGAAGGTAACGAACCGGACGAGAGCCAAGAGGGGCCGTCCAAGAACTTACAGTGACCCCTCCGGTTGACCCGAACATGAATCCGGCCCCTCTCAGCCCGACTCTTATCGCAGGGAAAAGGGGGGTTGTTGGGAATCTTCGTGGGGACTGGGGTTGTCCACATGTACACCCCCACGAACAAATGCTAGAAGTGCTTTCGTTTCAGAGTGGGTTATGCCGTCCACTATGAGCTACTGTGCGTGTTCTGTTTGTTTGTGTAGTATAAGGGGTTCTTTGAAGCAGACCGACCGTGGTTGCCTATATGCAGAAAATTTCCACCCACAACATCTGAGTATGACAGACTCCCATCGATTCGTACAGAGAAAAACGGTACTGGTCTTAAATGGATTTAGAAGTCGTGAAGGCGTGTTAACAAAACCTCTAAAACCTTCCAAAAACCCCAACCGAATTCATCGAAAACGAAACTTCTACAGTCAGTTTGCCGCTTGACGTCACGCATGCAGTTTGTTGTTAACTTAAGTTAGCCATGGAGTGTCCCACAGACCGGACGTGACGCCACACCTCAACACGATTGGTGAATTTACAAGGCAGTGCAGGACAAAATTCGCCGCAACCATCAAAAGAGGTGGTTGATTTCTACCGTCGTTTTGAGCGAGCGCGGATTAAGAAACAACCAATCATGACCATTCGATGACCTTCCCCCCTTCTTCAAAACCTTACAAAATCTTAACCCGTCCCACTCAAAGTCCAAATATAATGTGACCACCCCCCCCCCCCCCAAAAATATGTGCTTTTCGTATGTCTATTGAGACTGTGTACAAATGACTTCCTGTAGCCAAATTAAGTTAGTAGCACTCCGCGCCGGCAAGTGACTACTAGTTTTAAGGAAAACGTGCCTCATTTTTAACGAAAGGACAAGGCTGAGTTAAAAGTGTTCTACAAAATACCGATGTTCATACACCCATCTTGTGTCGAGTTTCATACAATAAGTGTGATGAACGCCGCACTGTTTGCTCGTACGCGCGCACCCCTATCATAGTTAGCAACTTGACAGAAGAAACCAAGGAACGAGGAGGCAAGGCCTTTCTAGAATATTTATTGAAAAAACCACGCTTGTTATCCGCGGCCTATCTTGAGTTCTCCGCAGAACGAACACAGATAATCGATTGTACGTTTTCAGTAGCAGAGTGCCTTGTTGATATCCAAGATGGTTACAAAAACAATGGCGGCCATCGATTAAAGCCTCCCCATCCAGGAAGACGTAGCCGCTCATAAAATACTTGCAGGACTCAAGATACACCGCGCACATAATAGTATTGTTACTGACAGCTTCAAAATCATGTAAATACTGACATTATGGGTGGGCGGCAAGGGGCAGAAGTTAAGGCATTTCGAAAAGTTTTGATTGCTGTGCTGAAAGTATCATTATTGAGGTCCAACGTAATTTTTTTTTAAAAAGTAGGTCTTGTTATTCTCCAAGTTTACTGGTTAATCTAGACACAAGCTAGTGTGTTGCCACCAAGTAGATGAGGTTATCTATTTAATTGCTATTGTTACTGTTATTGCTGAATTTTACATGCACATCATTACTCACTAATTTAATTATCAATGTGAAAATGTACCGACATAAAAATTCTCCAGAAAAAAAAGTTGAAGATAAGACGGCGTGTGGTACGTTTACAGTTCTATGAAAGTTGTGATATCCACTCACAACCAAAAACTGGTATAAGAGAAGCTGGCCAAGCTTCCAGAAATGGTCGGCTTTTGAAAGTAGTGATATCATTCAACCAGGGAAAGGCCTCCAAGGGTAATCCTATTAGCCAAGTTAATCTAACCGAATAATACTTTGGAAGTTAAATGGAAACTTGAAGATTGCTATACCGCTAGTCGCAATCTTCTGGTTTTCATTTAACTTTCGAACTATTAGTAGGTGCGATTAACTTGGCCCAGGCACCTGTTGTACCTATTTTATCTGAGCGATACAAAGTTATATCAGTGCTTACCTTGGTAATAGAAAATACGTCAACAATGTTTACACCATTTTTCAGCTAGAAGCGTGTGACACGTTTTTATGGGAGATAACAGTTTAATGCTCTCAGGGTACAAAGACTGCCTATTGCAACGATTTTACACTACTTGACCCCATATTTATCTACCCCAACCATACACAAATTAGCGAAAACCGTGAATTTGTGCTTAACTTTCGGATAATGTATAGTTGCCAGTGGGCGCCCACGGTACAATGACAGATGGAAATAATAATGAGTTTCTGACGGTGAGGTCCGACGAGGATACTTGGCGGACAAGTCCATGATTAGTCTTTGTAGGTTAAACTTACCCAACCAAAAAAAAGCAGGGTTTGGTTTTTTAGTCCTGGTTTCATTTGACCAGAGAAGTATATACTTATCCAGACTTAAAGTCATTGTATGTTAGTCGCATATTTAAGGGACGGAGAGCCAAATAACATTTTAAATAGAATGTGTATCCGTTCAGTTTAAAAACGGGTAAAAATGGTGCCTTGTATTTCGAAGCGATGTATTGTGTGCACGGTGTATCTCGAGTCCTGCAAGTATTTTGTGAGCGGCTACGTCTTCCTGGAGGGGGTGGCTTTAATCGATGGCCGCCATTGTTTTTGTAACCATCTTGGATATCAACAAGGCACTCTGATATTGAAAACGTATGTACACTCGATTATCTGTGTTCGTTCTGCGGAGAACTCAAGATAGGCCGCGGACACTATAGTTTTGGGTTCATGTGCCGAAGGGTGAAAACGGGACAAAAGACAGCAGCAAGATGGCCGTCACATGGCAGGAGATGCTATCACTACATCACGTCATTGTACATCATGTTGATGAGCTCATCCCCTGCCAAGTGATGACCAATTTTCAACTTTCCACTCTCGGTTTCCCCATTTTTAGCTTAACACAAAAGACGGCAGATGCGTGTTGGTCATCACATGAAGGGGGAACATTACCATCAGGAGAAAGAGATGTTGTGCATCATGTCTGCCATGTGATGACCAACTAATAACTTATTGCTGTCTTTTGTCCCATTTTTAGCGTAACACAAACGACAGCAGCAAGTTACAAGTTGATCATCACACGGCAGGAGACTATCATCAGGAGCAAAAGACGTTGGTCATCATATCTCCTATACCATGTGATGACAATTACTATTATCACTCAGTTTCAACGATCACAGGACTAAACAACAATGCTTGTAACAACACAACAAGCTTGATACAGTCGTCCCAGGTGTGGAGAACCGAGATTTACATGTCAGTTCTCAAGGACTGAGATCGACAATGTTAAACCTCGTTTCTCTTTTAAACTCTTTTAGCCTTTAGTCTTTTATTGACGTAAACCTGGATTATTTCAACAAATATTTTCAAGAAGAATTATAGATGACGCTCGAATATTCGAGCCATGAGTTCGAAGGATTGTGTTTAAAAGAAAAAACTTCTCTGTCGTCTGAGTTTTGCCAACTGTTGCATTGTTGCAGGTTTTTAGCATTGTTCCACGACAGCTGTTTAAGAAACTTCCTAATTGGTTGAGTACACGAGATGTCAAGAAGAAACATGCCCACATGCAATGAAGCACCCATTGGTGCAATTACCCCCAAACCCACAAGACCCGAAATCTGCTAAAATGTAGTTTTGCAATGGGAATAAATGGAAAAGTCTGGCATTTAAACTTTTCAAAGGCATTCAAATCGATAAAAATAAGTTACGTACAAGGCTACGAGGGACGTGAAGCACCCCCCTCCCTCGACTCCCAGACCCATTAGCTGAATTCTGGGATCCCATTCTGAGTTTCAGTTTTTTTTGGTTCCCCCTTCCCTACCCCAATAAAATTTACGGGGGTGTACAACTGCTGCTTGTCTGTATTTTGAAGGTTCCTGCTTAGTCGTTCATGTGTCTTAAATATGTCATATAAATAGACATGAATCGCTGGAAATAATATTGAGGAACATTGAAAATTAGTCAATAGCTAAAATCATACACTAGAAATAACGTAGTTCATAAGCCACGTTAGTGCACTTACGTTTCGTCTGAGTGGCATGACCCGGATTCAAACCGGCTACCCAGTTCTCCCCCAGATCACTTGCATAGCGCCTTAGCGATTAAGGCGCTATGCAAGTGATCTGGGGGCGAACTGGTTAGCCAGTTCGAATCTGGGTCATGCCACTCCGACGAAACGTAAGTGCATAAAGGTGGCTTATGCACTTTACGTTATTTCTAGTGTATGTTTTTAGCTATTGGCTAATTTTCAATTTTCCTTAAATATGTCACTCATTGTGGATGAGTGACATATTTCAAGGCACCGGTTACCCATTTTGATAGCGTTGCCCATATTCTAAACACAGCATCCACGTTCCAGATTCTTCGTCATCCAATAGGCTGATATGGGTCACGTGATCTCGTTTTAGTTATATGAAAATTCGCGGCGCTGCTGCGAAGTGTTGTTCCTTTTTTTTTTCCGCTATTTTCTTTATACTGCTCGAAGATTTTTATACGGCGCTGCATCTAGGCGTTGAAATGGTGAAACGATGCCTTTAAGACATACGGACGTCTCTATACTCTCAAATCCAAATCTACGTTCATAAGTCGAAATCCCCCTTACAACATGTTGTAAGGAAATGGGCCTTAAATCAGAAAGAGACAAATCGAAACGGGACCAAAACTGCGTACGTTTCGTCTCATTTTAGTCTGCAGCACACACGCACAGCAAATCGAACCCCGACAACAAAATACCCCTCAGTTCACGCTAAAATCTGCAGCATTAGCCTTAATAATAACCCTATAACATTACAACTAATGTTCCATGACGTTTGCCTGAGGGTATATGCCATAAAATGGATCGAGGCAAAGCCAGAGGGGGGGAGCGGGGGGGGGGGGGAGGAGTTAGCGGAGCCCGCCAAGTACAATCTGTCTCCGAAAAGACTGAATACGGGTTACGCGTCTATAGGGTACACTAAGTGAATACATCTGTGGAAGAAGGAAAGGGCCCTGGGTAGTAGGCCTATATGGGTATACAGGGTGGCGGCAATAGTGGATTAACGTTACAACACTGGGTTGCACAGAGCGTTCGAAAATGTCCTCAGGGCATGTTCTGTCCGCCGCTCCGTCGAGGGAGAGCCTTATTTCTCATCTGTTAGCTTATTCAGTGATGCTAGAGACATGGAAATGCATTAATTTGGGCAGATTCAAAGAGCATCGTGGGGGGATGGGGGCGTCGGGGAATGGAGGTGGGAAGGGGACCACGGGAGGGGGACGTTAAGGGGATATATAGAGAACCCTGGAGTGGTGTTAGATTTCCAGTAGAAACGCGAGCAGTCAATTACAGAACGACTGAGCCCGTCGCCAAACCGGTGCGCCATTGACCGCCATTGTAGTTCCAACAGGCCGCCATTGTGGTTCCAACAACTCGTCGGATAGCGTCAAAGGAATCGCGAGTCTCTATCGTTTGCAAAGATCGGAGTAGTAGAACTGCCGTTCTATTCAGCGTGGTTAAGAATACGTGGCAATTTGGGCGTTTCGACTGCCTTCCTTTACGCCCCCCCCCCCATTCTCCCCCATCTTCCTTGCTTTTCACACCTCCTGGTTAGGCAAGCGAACGGCCATCTTGGATCGGAATACGGTCACAACCCTCTAGGAACCCTCCTCCTTCTTTCAGTTCCTTTACCGAACAGTCGTTCGTTTCCACGCAATTCATTTCTTACGTAAACACTCAACTATACCTTTAGGCGATTTCCGCGCACAATAACAGCTTAGTGTTTCCAATGTTTTTGTCAACATCGAAGTGTCGTCTTGCCTTCCTTCTCCGGTTTTCCACAAGGCCTACTTTGAGGGAGAATTCGCCTCGTTTCGGTTCAGGTTGCTGCGGGTTTGGAAAAGCGACCGAAGAACCAGGCACACAATGATATTTTGGTCAGCTAAATGTAACTTCACCGGTAGCGGCACTAGGAATATTTTTCAGGGGAGGGGGGAGGGGGGGGTGAACACAGTTTCATCAACTTTCTAGTAAATAACAGTATTCGAGGTTTTATTAATTAATTTACCAAAAAATGCCTGGACGAATAGGACTACATTGAGAAACCATGTGTCGTGTAAGGTGTATGGGATGGAACCCCCGGGGGGAAGGGGACGGGGGGGGGGGGGGAGAGGTTTTATAAACTAATAAATAAATATTTGTGTAGTTTCAACTGTTGAATATGAAGAAAATCCTACAAGTTACTGTTATTTTTTAACGACATCAGCATGAATAACGTTTTGGTTTACCAATTTTTTTGCGGAGGGCACACCTGAAATCTGTGGGGGCGGGGGTTTCCAGACCAGATAATGCAACAGAGCCAGAATCTTACTCTACGAAAGCATCGCTAAAAGGCGTCAATTCACCGGCATCCGGCGTTGAGCCAGGAGGCAAGACACGCGATTTCTATCCCTGTCGGCCTTGGCTTGAAGTAGCCATCTCCTTCCCTGTTTCAAGATAGTCCATCGCAGTTCCACGAGGAGTTGCTGCATGCACTGTGTGCTAATCGTAGCACACTGACCGCATGAAATGGCCGAGAACTCGAACATGCGGTAATATTATCGTCGGCACTTCGTCGAGCTGTCGGGCTCTTCTTTATGTATCTCCTGCATTAACGTATCTCTGCTGCGGAATGATGCATAGAACGGTACCTATTTCTGCACTACTTCTGAATTTGTGATTACCTATATGGTTTTTTTTTTTTAATAAACACATTTTAGACACACCTAGAAAACATTTTTAGATGTTTCTAACTGAAGAATGTGGGAAGAGGCCAACGTTGGTGGAATACGATGTCGAATTGTGGATAAAGAAAACTTCAACCTCAATCTCGCTTCAGAGGTATTTCCCGTGAACCGCTGACGGTATTTTGTCAGTAAGGCAAAACTGTAGGCTTAAATTGCGTGGTGTTAAGACAGGAGTGAAGGGTAAACGAAGCAAGCAGTCTGCATTAAAGACTGGCCTTGTGAGGAAACACAACACACAAGTCTGAGAAAGAAAGAAAAAGACAACTGCCCCGACTGGGACTCGAACCCACGACTGCCCGTTTACTAGCCGGGTGCTCTAACCACTGCGCTACTGGGGCGGGTTCTGGCTTCCGACTGCTTGCTTCGTTTACCCATTATCTTGTGATTTCTTCTTTTTTTTTAGGAGTGAAGGGGTCGAGTTGACGACAAACTGGTTTTATTGGGGATGAACATTTCGTTATGCAAACGTTGTAACGAAAGTTATCGTAAAAATGCTAGAAAAGGGTTTTGTAGCTCATACAGCCACATTATCACATTACATCAGCTGCTAGTAAGCATGGATGCATCATTTCAGAAAGTATAGAACAGAGTTTGTTCCATTCTTTTCGGCCAACCTAAACATGGCGACCTAACAAGCCTTTTTCTATTAAAAAAAAAAACAGAGATAAACAACAACACGCCCTACTCACAAGCAAGGCTGAAGGGAAAAAAAACACAACAATAGTTTGTCTGCAACTAACAATCAACACCTCACGAAAAGAATGATCAGGCTTCAACCAAAGGCAGACAACAATACTACGTCACTTATATGCTAAGAGCTGTCATTCACAAATGACGCAAGAGTTACGAGCTGCGAAAACGCACAACTCATGATAATTATTGTGGCGTCGTGTATACCGCTTCATAACCCCACCCCCCGTGAAATGTGGAGTTTCGCAATTTCATATTGTACAAATCTCAAGTAGAAAAAACAATTCTCACAGATCTCACAAAAAGCACCTAAAAACGCTTTACAAACAGCACTGGCCGAAAAGAAATTAGCGTATATGTAGTGTAGCAGACGTGAAACACGTTTAAAATAAAACGCTAGCATTTTTATTTGCAACACTTTATAAACACTTGTTTAAAACACACAAACAGCGACAAAAGTGTTTAACATAAAACGTAGTGTTTTTATATTAAAACAGTAGTGTTTTTATATTAAAACAGTA
>JAHWFP010186152.1:25336-44839 GCA_023313725.1 Lithobius niger | reverse complement strand
CGATTTTAGAGATCAGCTAGAAGTACGATTTTTCCCGGCAAGGCTCATCCGAGTAAATATTTTTAGGTATAGTTTATCGCAGTATTGATTTAATAATAATAATTTGTTTCTATCTTTCTAAATCAGTTTTTGCCCAAAACAATCAAGAGTCCTTTCTTGAAATGCTTTTCAGTATGTCCATTTATGGATTATAATTCTTGCCCAGTTATACAATTTCCACGACATGCAGTATGTTAATACTATATATCCCAGCCGTTATACACAACATCCAGCCGTTGTTTCATATCAACAAGATAATCATTTGTCATTACTGTGCTATTTGCTGTTTGCTATTCTCTATCATATCAAAAACCAAAACTGGTAAAAGGGGCCGCCAAGTTCCGAATGGTTCGGCCCTTCAAAGGAGTGATACCAACACACCAAAACATTCGCCCAGTTAATCGTACCGCTTAATAGTTCGAAGGTTAAATGAAAACTAGAACATTGCTACTTTGGGTAGCAATGTTCAAGTTTTCATTTAACGTCCAAAGTATTATTCTGTGCGATTAAGTTGGCAAATGTTTTGGTGTGTTGATATCACTTCTTTGAAGGGCCTAACCATTCGGAACTTGGCGGCCCCTTTTACCAGTTTTGGTTTTTGATATGATATCACTCCTTTTTTTAAAATTGTGTATTGATTCAACTCCACTACCGTGCATATGAGTAATAAAGTGCCACGTCAACAAGAAATTGGTTTGCAACAATTTGCTACTACCTTTTGCATATAGGCCGAACCATTCTCAACTTAATCACCTCTTTATTGGCTTTTGGTTTGGTTTTAATTTTGTTGTAATTTGTTGTATTTAGTTAGTTTTGGTGTGTTGATATCACTCCTTTGAAGGGCCGAACCACTCTCAACTTGGTGGCCTCCTTACCAGTTATTGGCTTTGTTTATTTTGCTTTGTTTTTACACTTGGTTTATTTTTCGATAATTGGACGTGAATACAATTTCTTTGCAACGTTGTTTATATTTATTGTGATACACTAGTGTGTGCCTCGGCACGTACGTCACTATACACGTTCTCATTGTCGGAACCTTGGCCGTCCAATGAGAGACGATGCCGACAATACTAACAATGGTTATAACAATATTTTCGTACTTACGCGTCCTCCCACGCCATCCCTGTTACGTCGCCAGGCGCCAAACCATAAAAGATACGCAGTTCGTATTGTAATGCACCCATTCGTCCAATTTCATAGCTGGAAGCCTTCCCGTTACCTCGGAATCGATGAATAATCACCCTATGGGATTTAACATGGGGATGAGCGGACTAGCTAGCTAGCTAGTTAGTAACACATTTTCAACGTTATTGATGGCCAGACTTTGCATTGAAAGCAGCATAGCTGGCATTCAAACACGAGTTAATGTTTGTCAGGTGGGTCATTGCTCTCGATTTCAACACAATTTAAGCTTTTGTACCGCATTATTATTTTTCCCCAAGTACCTGAAATGTGCCCAACTATGCTTCAAGATATAAGACACTGACGCAATGGCGTCGCGCTACAATGGTTTACAACCTCGACAATTGAATTGATGTGATGTTTGTTGTGATGTTTGTAGCCTAACTTGGCGCGACACACTAGCGTATGTCTAGATTCTGTTTCCTTCTACCTACAGTATGTTATCACTGATATTGTCTTGTGCTGTGTTGCATTCATGTCGGGCGCATAGCTATACAGGCTTTAACCCTCAATAAATTACAATTGCTACAATAACGTAGGCGCTGACCATTATTGCACCCACGGCTGATTGTTAGAAGCATTGGTATAACTACCGAATTTCCGTCTAGTTGAAGAATCTATTGTAACAATATATTTAAAAAAAATTATTTCTGAGAACCTTGACCATCAGTCATGTGCTCTACTGCAATGTTTCTCTTATTCTTACTGGCTGTACCCGTTCACATGCTGCGTGTCCCCCACCCACACCCATGTCCCCTCCCGGGTCCCCACACCCCACTGCACCCTACCCGCACTACCCCAGAGTTGGGTGTGAATATTTCTTCGCCTCCCGCCGGCATATCAGGTGTTTGGTCTTTAGTCTTAAATTTGTAACAACAAAGACTAAACACATGAGCGCCCCCCCCCCCATATGCTGCCGCTCCCTCCCCACACATGCCCCGCATTCTCTTTTGCTTGATGACCGTATTCAGTTAGCAACTAATGCAATATTCCCCCACCTCACTGCCTCCTCCTCCTCCTCCTCTTCCTTCTTTTCTCCTCTTCTCATCCCTCCCTCTCCGCAAAAGTCTGGCTATTTCCGGCATCATTTTATTCCAGCCCCAGAGAAGTCGCATACGTGTGTTTGACTGAAGGTGGAAAAAAAAGTTGATCATGGAGAAAGTCGGCACACAGTAAGCAAGCAAGCCCCTGCTGTAAGTTAATCCTTTAAGACAATTCGCCTCGTTACCACGCACCGCAAAAGTGTTGCAATTGTTGCTATTGTTGTTGCCACCCATTTAAGAACAATTCAACTCCTTTCTGGAAGTGAACATTTAGGAAATAAATGCGCCTTTCCATCGTATCAGGCTACCAATTTCGAGGCCCATTGGGGGCCTCGAAATTAACAACCTTCCGTCATTTGGTTTAAAGTTGTCTGCTGTTAATAGACACGGATTGTTTTTTATTTTTAGCTCATTCACGAAAGTCAAACGGTAATGGTACTTTTATTATTGGAGTCCAAGTCAAGCAAGCAAATCAAATTTACTTTATTGGGGGCCTCAGCCAACGGCCATGCACTCACTGTATAGCTAATTACATCACCATACAAAGATCCGAACTACAATTATAATGCACTACCCTGCAACACACAAAACATTCAGGCCCCTCAATGTCCCCGCATACCCAGTTCACAGCTGCAGTTGCGGCGCTCACGCAAAACACGCAACAGCTCGCTACCTCTTGATACACTGTAATTTCTCACCATCCTGTTACAACGCCAGTAGCGTCATGCTCTCTCTGACCTTATCGTGGAGCACCCTACCTGCACCAAGTTGGAGGGGGGGGGCACTCTAGCAAAAAGTGTTGGACCGAACCGGTTGCGCCTCAAGTGCACAATGAGTGTCGCTGCCAACCCATGCAATGTCGATGTTCAGGGAGGAGTGAGTGACCTGTACGCAGACGTGACATAATGCGCGACGCCCAATAAAGCAGTGCATTATGGGGAACTTCAAAGGAGCACACTGGAGACAACCGAAATAGCATTCTGGCTGGCAGAGTCGTCGACCACAGGTCATTCCATTTACGAAGTGTGTTACGACGCAGTGAACTCCTCTCCATTCGCACAGGCCAGATTGGGACGACCACACAAGGCATAGACTGCATTGCCTCTCCTGCAAGGAAATCGGCATGTTCATTGCAGACATTGACGCTGTTGTGACCTTTCACCCATTATAAGCGGGCTCTGCTACTTGGGTAGCCACCCAGAGCTTCCAACACATGGTGAACATGAATTGGCAGTCTATTTTCAGCATACACGGCGGGAGCAAGAGCTGCCAGTCCTGACTTCGAATCAGTAATGACTACAAAGGATGGCAGTCGCAGGTCTGCAGCTACAGCTAAAGCTACTGAAATTGCAACTAGTACACACATGCTGCTTGAGAAAACATTACAGAGAGAGCGCATAACCTCATACTTCAGGGTAGGAATGTATATTCCTACACCACTAGCATTCGAGTTACTCATGTAAGATGCATCAGAGTATATTTCACACTCTGTGTAGCTGCTAATCGAAAACACATCTCGCAACTTCGTGACCCACAGCCATGGACTGGGGGAACACACTGTCAGAGGCGAGACGCAGTCAGGGTGGGCTAGGAGAGACATCCCATACCCTGCAACACCCAAAGTACTGCGCTCCTTGTCATTAAGGGACAAGTAACCTGCTAAAATTTTTGCCACGTGGTCATTAAGACCGCGGCTGATGTTGCATAAGCACAAAGCCATCAAAAGCCAAGCAGTGGAGGTTCAACTGCCTCAAACCATAATGCTTGTACAAGAGTGGAGGCCAGGTAGCCCGTTACAATCCGTAGTCCTTCATTAATCGCTACTTGCACTGCTCGAAGGTGTCTTGGTGCAGTCATAAGTAAAGGGAGATGGTAGTCTAAGACTGATCGGACATCCACACGATATGCAGACACAATCTTACCTCTCAGGATGTCACGATGCTGTGCTAAAGCTTTCAATATGCGTAGACGGGCGGAAACACATGCTTTCAATCACTTAGTGTACTCTGTCCAATCAAGTCCTCTGTCCAGCCATACTCCGAGGTATTCCAAACGCTGAACATTCCTAATTGGGACACTTTCAACTGTAATATTAATCTAACTGGACCTAATGTCTCTATTCCGCGAGAAAACCAGCAACTCAGTTTTGGACGGAGCAAGCACAAGACCATAAGTGCGCAACCTACTGACTACATCTGCGAGCACTCGCTGCAGCAATTCCTCAATACCACTCACATCAGTAACAGCAAACCAAAGGGCAACACCGTCGGCGTAGCAGATGATATTAGTCAATCCCAGTTCCAGTAGAACATCGTTGATGGCGACAGCAAACAGCACTGGACTGAGACAACTGCCTTGAAGCAAGCCTCTGTCAGAGACGGACTCTGATGATCAGGTGCTGTTTACACGCGTAGCCAAATGCCTAGATCCAAGCAGAGCCAAAATTGCTGCTGTCAACCTAGAGCCGACACCAATACGGAAAAGCGAGGCACAAACCCATGCAATGCTGACCATATCATATGCAGCTTTTATGTCTAAAAAGACTGCAACAACAGTCAACCTATGCGCCCACGCCTCACGAACACTGGACAGAAAGAACAACAATCGCATCTTGTGCTCTTCTGCCTGCACGACATCCAAATTGCCGCAGGGACAAACATCCGTAATATTCAAGGTGCCAGCTCAATCAAAAGACCAGCATTCTCTTGTACACTTTGCGTGGACATGACAGTAAGGCAATCGGGCCGTAATTCCTCGAGTCCTAACGGCACTGCCACGCTTGTGGACAGGGACGAGAATGGTAAACATCCACGAAGAGGGGACTGTTGCGCCGTCGAGCAGGCTCTGATAAAATTGCAAGAGATCCTGCTGGCCTTCTGCAAACAACGCAGAAAGCTCCTTGTACGTGAAACGATCTTAAATGCGTCAACAAGTTCTTTTCCATGAAGCACCAAAGCGCCCGGTGTGCCGTCTGGCTTCTGACAATAAGTCCAAATCAGAGTACAGCGATTGTCCTGCGGACTCAGAGCTTTCCACGCCGCATAAAAAGAATTCACAGATGCTACAGCCGCACAAACACGAGTGCTATAATTACTCTTCTCTGATCTGATAATATACGACGATTCACCCACAATAGCGCGATAGGCTAGCCAAAGTACAGTGTATAGATTACGCTTCCACATTCTATATGCCTGTCGTCGATCCTTGACCGCACGAGTGTATGCACATGTCCACCAGACGGGCTTAGAGGCGATAACTGGCTGACTGTGTGATATCGAATGGGACGCAGACACTTATTGCGAGCACCATGTCTGAAAAGCATCATTGCTGACTTTAGGATGCCTTCAGCGCACTGCTGGTGCAACAAGAGGGGCACCAACAGGCGAGAGGAACAACAGGAAAATGGTCGCTTCCTCTCTGATCATCTGAAGTTTCCACACGAAACGGAGTTGAAACTCCAGAGGAACAGAGAAAGAAGTCCAAAATAAACTCCTGAACACACCCAGAATGCAAACAGCCAAATGTTGGTGTTATGCCATGAACTACAGTAGGGCCTAAATTATCTGCTGCTTGGACAATCTCTTTACCCCGCTGGTCACACCTGGATGAACCCCACTGATGTGCATTGAAGTCACCTGCAAAAATGCAAGGTGACGAGAACTGTTGTAACCATTGCTGCCAGACCTCTCCAGTGATATTCCGTAACACATGCACTACGACGACTGTCACCCACTCCTCACTGAACCAGACCTTGATGCTACAGGCATCAATCTCATCGATCTTATGTCTAGTACACATTACATAACGCATTCGCCATTTGACAAAGATCCAAACACTGTCATGCACGCACGACATGACACAATCGACGTTTGAAATTGGGCCAAAATCAGAATTTATAATGCGCGCTTCCTGTACGCCTAAAATATCCACGATTTGCATTAGATTTTCAATTTCACATTTTTTACTACTAATCCCGCATGCATTCCAGGTTCCGATTGAGAATAGGCTACAGAATGCAGCAAACTAGCCTACGGCTGTGAACCTTCTATGCTAACATTTGCACTGCCTTGACTTGAACCGCTAATCTGACTATTAACTGTCGAATCAGAGCTGTCACCTACACTCACACCTTCTGCTACTGAACTCTGTACTGTACTTTATGTCACATATTGCAACGTCACGTTCACACGAGACCCCACATGACCACGCACTCACTGCCGCCACTTACACGATCTACAGCCATACTGACAGCACACAGAGGTGCACTAACATTTTCTTCATTCGGTCTGTAACTTGCGCCAACACTTTTTCTGAAGAATCGTCGACTGCTCTGTATTTTCCGCTGCCGGGATCACTTTATCAGCTGTAGATTGTCGCTTTGGTTTTTTGTTCACACGCTGTCGCTGCACTGGTGGTGCAACTGGATGCCCACTATCTGATCCCTCAGAGCAATTACCAGTGACCTGCAACTCATTCGATTTCCTTGATGTAGCTGCCTCAACTGAATTTGTGCTGGTTGCAAGTGATAAGTGCTGCCGTCGTGTTAAAACCTTAGCTGCAGATGCTACTGCTGCACTCATACTTTCATTTGCACTCGATTCCGTACACTTGCCAGCTGAAGCACTTACACTCAGTGTGTGCTATAGGAACTATTGCACACATTTACACTCGCACTGACACTCTGCGTCGGACGGGCGTCACTTGATAGGAGCATTTCTTTATTCTTGCTAGAACGTTGCTCACTCTGGCAACTTGTTGCACCAACATACACATTACTCCAACTGCTCTGCTCCGTAGTGCTTTGCTCATTTGCACTGGCATTGGTGATAGTGCACAAGTGCCCACACAGGTCGTGTGGGTCGTGATAACAACCGCACACCACACACTCCATACACACTGAGGCTCGTGCAGCGAAAATGGCCACGCATGCTGCAGCGCAGGCAGCGCAGTGCGAGATCAGTAACCAAGCCAGCACTGGAATACCTCGCACATTTAAAATGTCGGGAACATGGGGAACATCTTCTAGTGTAATGTGCTCTTGCAACCGGAATTTGACAACATGTACACAAGACATGCAGACCTCTGTTATCTTTGGTCACTTTTTTTAAACTCGTGATGAAGTAACACTCCATATCAACCAAAGGCATTGCTGAGATCTTCTGTTAACACTTCAACAGGGCAGCCAGTGAATATTGTCTGCTAAGCTATTGTCTAACAGGTCACAAATCGTCACTGACGCTCCATGAAGTGCAATATGCGGTTAGCAACTTTCTCTTTGCTGCCAGGCTTTTCACTACAACTTGAAATGCATTTCCTGTTCCTAAAGGGCAGACAGCTTCAATTTCATGTGGACTGATTACTGTTACTGTTGCATCAAATATCTGTACTAAGTAATAGGGCGTCCCTGCACGATGGCACAAAAAGACTACCGCCTTCATCATCCGAATATTGCTTAGTCTACCTTCGTATGCTTTCTTCAAATTCATTAGTTCCTTTGATGTTGCTGCATCATCTTTCATTTTCTGCCGGTTGTCAAAAACAATTTCTTTTGGCACAGTACGTTGGATACTTGAGTCTTTACGACTTACAACACTACTGAACAACTTGTTTCTATCATTGTCCATCACTCTATTGTTGTCTGCACCATTGTTATAAGCAGGAACGGATCTATCTTGATCATTTTGTTCTTCTCTTACAACTTCAACACAAAACTGCTGCAATTCTTCTGCAGATTTATAGTTCGAAGGTTAAATAAAATATGTGAAAATTGCGCCGTTTTAGCGCAATTTTCAATTATTTCATTTAACGTTTGAAGTATTAGTCAGTGGAATTAGCTTGGCAAAAGAGCTTGGCGTTTGATATCACGACTTCACATGGCCATAAAGCTTGGCGGGAATCCGTAACAAGTTCTGTTTTGGGGTAGATATCAGACGTTTTTGGTCCAAATTGATGAAATCAATTCTTTTCTTAGCAATTATGAGATGGAAACACGAATCTAGCTTTCTGTTCCATTTTTTTTTTTTGGGGGGGGGGGTGGATTTCATTAGATTTTGAGGACTGCAGTCATCTTTGAAATAATTAGGATTTCTTATTAATACTGAAGTATCTCCTTGCAAACGCACGGATTTATTTAATGTTCAGTTTGGCATTGTTGCATAATAACAATGTTTAAAACAATGTAAAACAATTAATTTGGACGTTTGGAGCTCCCTAACCCAATGTCTAGTATAATCTAACCTAACTTAAATTCGTTTGCCCTTTCGCGCTAGGGTCTTGGAATGCAAGAGGTCTAAATTGCAAAATAGATAAAATGAGAATCTTTTGGAGCATGTTGATATTCTGGGAGTGCAAGAAGCATATGATAGTAATAAAATACCCAATATACCAAAAGTTGATTACATTTCGTGTCATTCAAATTCAAAAGTTAAAATTTTTATCAAATGGAAAGTTCCGTACCTAAGTCTAGTTTTCAAGCGTGTGCATGAAATAGACGCATGCGCTATCAAAGTGTGGAGGAGTAGCAGATGGGTGACCGTGGTCTTCTTGTATGCTTCACAGCGGGTTCTTGGAGGAACTTGACAGGCATTGCTCAGTCAGTTTCAGGCACCTTGTGTGATCGCTGGCGATTTCAATGCACATCATTTTGATGTGTTTGGTCGTTGGCTGGCCATGTTATTATGTCTTTAGGTTTACGAGGTATAGTTCACAAGAAAATGCCAACGTTTGTGCACATGCTGGCCGGAAGGCAGCAAGAGTCTGCGACTGATTTCTTCCTTTGCTCGCTGGAGATAGCTGACGCTTTCAGCTTTACAGTCTCCAACCATCTTTGGGGAAGTGACCATTTTCTGATTGCTCTCCTTCCTGTTGCTAAAGGGTATTTTACGTCTTCTGTGTTTCCTCGTGGCAAAAGACCTAAAGTGGATAATGGTCACTTCAGTGACTGGTGCAGCAATTTAGCTCCTATCAAAAAGCAGAAATTGTTTTGTCAGACTGCACGTGATAAACCTGTCAGGTGGACCACTGCGTGCAGTGGCACAATCAAAGCTAGACGTCTGGCATATCGCAGATGGAAGCACTGTCCAAATAACGAAACTTGGCATATTTACAGAGGTGCAGCCCAAGAGTCAGCATTCATATTACGTACAGTGAGGGCCCAATACAGCATAAGGATTTGCGCTGCTGTTGCCTAAACCAGCACAATAATGCAGGCATGGCACACACTTCAACTGCAAGAAGCAAAAAGCTCAGTTGTAAGAGCCTATGAGCAGCTACCATCTGGTGAAACGAGTAACACGGTGTTAAGAGGTGAATCATTAGCCAATGCGTTTAATACGAGATTCGCAAGCGAGTATTCGTTGCTGGAAGGTGCAGAGCTGCCAAACGTTGCATTAATGCCACTATAGGAGACCGAATCTGACAGACCTTTCCACGTTTCTGAGTTTAGTAGGACTTTGGCTAAATGTAAGCTAACTAGTGCAACAGGTGTAGATGGAGTTTCATATGCTAGCCTTTGCACCTTGTCAGATCTGGACACTGAAAACCTCCTTCGGTATCTGCAAAAGCTATGATGGTGCCCCGCTGCCGCCATCATGGTTATTTACAGTTCTAATACCAGTTAACAAACGAGGCAGCAAACGCTCTGATCTAAGAAATTACAGACGAATTGTGCTGCTTTCCAGTGCTCTAAAGGTGTACGAGCGTATGCTAGTTTACCGTCTAAATTGGCACATGGAACATTACAATTGTCTGTGAAACGTCTAATTTGGTTACAGGTCATGGAGGAGTGCGCAGGACGTCATCCTATATCTCCTGACCAGCATTGGGGAAGCCTGGGCACGAGGTCTCACAGTTATGGCAAAATTTCTGGATATTCGAGTGGTCTACGACACTGTATGCCTGGCTTGGGTGTTGGGAGGAAGTTGTCCAGTGCTCAGCTTGCTCTACTTGCAAACAGAGTGTTTGTAACAAAAGTTAATGATCACTGGTCTTCACAAGCAAGCACTGACGGGGGGCTGCTGCAAAGCAGCTGTTTCAGTCCTGTACTTTTTGCAATTGCAATAAATGAGGTTGTGGAAGAGATGCGTTATGACATGAACATAGTGTGTTTTGCCGATGACGTTGCGGTGTGGTTCGTCGGAGGTGACACAGATGTACAGCATGGCTTGCTCAAGGAGGTGTAAAGAGTATTGAACAAGCTTTGGCGAAGCGAGGCCTTTTGCTATCTCCTGCAAAAACTGAAATGGTACTGTTCTCATTGCGGCTCACCGCAGATTGAAGTAGAAGGAATTTTAATCCACCCAACGAACTCTGTGAGGTATCTAGGTGTTTAGTTAGATAGTGGTCTGCGGCGGATGGAGCACACTAGAGTTTTGAGAGAGCGGTTAACGTTCCGTCTTCCAGTCTTACAAGCACTAGCCCACTACTGTGACATTCCAAGGAAACACCTGACTGCAGAATATCATGCACATGTTCGAGCGACCCTAGATTTCCACCTTCCTTTTCTCGCAGGACTAAAGAGGCAACTACACAGTATACAGGTCGTCAACAATGAGAGTCTAAGAACAGTGACGGCCTGTCACGTCATGACTCCGATTCAGAGTGTCTGGGTAGAAGCCTGTGACCCACCAGTACACCTCAGGGCTTACGATGGGTTGGCAATGCTGTGCCTACGGAACATCTGCAGAGGAGCACAGGACCCAGTTGTAAAGATTCTGCATGATTACATCTCTTTAAATGTTGACGAGTGTGAGAAGCTTGTTGTTGATGGCCGAGGGATGAACCTCCTTCGTGATCCCTTTCTCTGTCCACTTCTGAGTGTCATATCTGTGCACCCACATCGCCTGTGGGTATGATACCCCTCATTAGATGATGTTTTCACTAGAAAGAGCGTGCAGGAACGTCATGTTTTCTGCAATGCGTCTTTTCGCATGGAAACGATGACAGGGGGAGTTGGAGTGTGGATACCAGACCTGAAACTGAGACTCCAGAGAAGCCTTAAAGACATATCATCGAGCTATGTATGTGAGATGGCGGCGATATCCAAAGCGCTAAATGTAGCAGCCGACTATGAACTTCTAGACTTCAGAATTCTTACTGACTCGAGAGCATCAGTCATAGTGCTGCAAGAGGCATTAGCAACTCTGTCAGTAACGGATCCATTGAAGTTCAGTATCTGCTGGAAACTATGGACAGCGTCGCAATCTGGCTTCCCAGCTATTGAGTGGGTAAAAGGACACACAGGGATCGAGGGTGTGAGATAGCTAAACGAGATAGCGCGCTGAGTGAAAAAGCCTTTACTCTTACACCATCCATGGCGGCTGCAAAAATGAGGCTACGGACCTGGACATTAATGCGTTGGAATTTGGAGAGGTCAAATGCTCTGACAGGTCGAGCACCTGTGAGTCACCTCTCAATACTCTGCCCGAATGGAAGGCCAGACTTGTCTCGTGACTGAGGATTGGGCATTGTCTGCTACAGTCGCATAGGCAAAGAGTGGGCGGGAGCCTGACTTCAGCCTGTCTGTGTGGAGAAGCGAGCACTGTCTCTGATCTGTTGCTACACTGTACCTTATGGCAGGAAGAACGGCAAATTATATCGTCCTGGATAGATAAGGGGGCGACAGCAGATGATCTGCTGGCAATTACTGGGCGTACAGAGGCTCAGCGTGGCTCAGCAGTATTGCAAAGTTTGTCAAGGCAATGCGTCCCCTATCTGATTCATCCTTCCTTCATTCCTACTGTGTGCTTAACACAGCGCATAGCGGGATTGTAGTTGGATTTGCATTCGTATGTGTGGAAAATGTCTGCTCGATTCCTTCGGGACCTTACTCAGGATCTGTGCAGTTGTGAAGCACAGAAAGTACATAGTGAGGCAGAGGATTAACAAAGCATAAGAGACGTTTTGTCATATGTGGTTTATGTGATTTATGTGATTTACATGATGTGTGATATCATAGTGTTATTGATATCACACATACAGTGGTATTGTTTGTTGGTAGGTATTGTAATTTTATTTTAGGATGGGCGCAAGGCTACGGACCAAGGCTCACAATAAAAGCAATATTCTCTCTCCCTAACCCCTGAACCACTTGACCAATTAGGAAGGTCCACATGAAGCGGGCACATCTACAGAGCAATACCTGTAAAATGAGCTAAGAACTAACTTTTTTCACCGCATCGAAGAATTTATTTTCGTGATACAAACAAAAGCGTTAGTAGTAAGTAATCACGCATATATCAACGTTATTAACGTCGTTTTTTCAACAAGAAAACGTTAAGCTGTGTCATTAATAGTGACTTCTATGTTGTCAGCGACCAAAGTCTCCCGATCAAACAAGTTTCGGCCTTTTCTGACGCATTATTTATCCTCACATGCCTGAAAACAACCAAACTGCTTTAGCTGTAAAGACACAACGTGTCTAGTGGTTGCCATGCTCATATACAGGGTGTTCCAAAAGTCCCAGATAGGCTGAATAACTTTTGAACGGATGAGAATTGAAACTTGCACCTTTGGGGACATCGGTTGGGTTGAGGGTTCTATCTTTTGCCATTAGAGACATCGCAGTACCCCCCACCCAACCAATGGGGGCCCCAGGGGCGCAACTCAACAATTTCAAATAGGAAGGGGGGTACAGTAGCACGTCATAGTAAACCCCTTAACAAGCTGAGAAAAATAGCATAAAGAAAACGTCGCTACGTTGCTCCAATCAAACATGGCGCCCCATCAAAGTTCGAAATAGCACTTTGTATTGGAAGCATTTACGCCACTAGAAAACGATTCAGACATGTTCACAACGTGACGGATTGTTCCAGGTGGATAAACTGAAAGACACACGTAAAAGAAATGTGGCAATATTAGGGTCCAGAATTTTTTTTTTGGGGGGGGGGGGGGGGGCGGGGGACGGAAGGGGGCAGGGCAAATAAAAATTTTGGTTTGGGGTAAACTCAAATGTTTCAAATGGGAGGGGAATCGAGTTGCACCTCTTAGTAAAGATCTCAACAAGCAAATAAAAACAGCGAAAAGATAACGTCGCTACGTTGCTTCCTTCCAAAATGGTGATAATGCAAAGTTTGAAACAGGTGGATGAGAGTGATAAGTGAATTTGTGGCCACATCGATAAAATGCATCTCAAGAGAAAAATGTGTACTTCATGAAACAACATGATGAAAATTGAAGGTAGTTTTCAAAAGTAGGCCATTGATTTACTGAAGTTACAGATAACTGCCACAATAAAGATAACATCCATTTGCTCGTACATCGTGTTTCTTGCACCTTTTTGTATATTTGTTCCAACCCGTTTTTTCTCGCACCTTATCGTACATTTTTCGTACGTTCATTATTGTTCATCCCTTTTCGCACATCCTTTCATACTGTTAAGAAGGGGTCTATATCGTCCAGTCTATATCGATTAATCATGCCTGGTTATGGGAAATACCTAAATATTACGAAGTTAAAAAATTCAATAAACAAATAATAATAACCGCAAAATAAATGCAATACTATATCTCCTATATTGCAACTGAAAAAATAAAATTTGTTGAACAGAGAATGAAGTCAGTCAATCACATAAACTGCAAATCTCCATTTAAGGTATCTGGCTAGGCCAAGAATATGGGGTGGTTCGTTCACAGCCTCAGAAAAAAAGTATCGCTATGCGTGACAAAACCCGATCATTAAAGTCTTAAATTAACTTTAAAAGTATTCCCCCATATAGTTACAAATATAAATAGAGCAATAGCTTTTAAATTGATTTTGTTTTTTTAAGTCGGTTTTGCGGTTTTGCTTTAAAGAAATGCATTCAAAAAACGTTGAATTTAGGAATAAAAAGCCGTGGAAAGACAAGCCATGGGGTAAAAAACCGGGAAAAACAGCCAACAGGGAAAAAAAAACGAAGAGAAAGATTGCCCCGGAAGAAAAGCCCAGGGAAAAATGAATGGACAAACAGCCGAAGGGAAAAAAAAGCTGTGAAAAAAAGACACTGGAGATAAGCGTAGGAAAATCGCCGAAGTAAAACAATCCTAAGAAAAAAACTAAAGAATGAAAAAGCAGAAGGAAAAAACCGTTTCCTAGTGAAATTTCTTACCTAGGTTTCTTTAATATCTTTGTAATGCGTAGTGCAGTGGCAACCCGGACTACTGCACTGTGGCTGAGGTTTGTGCTAATGACCTAGCTGTCGAAGCGTCATTAAGCCTCAATCCCCCCCCCCCCAACCTATGAAAGCAAAATACTGAAGAAGACAGTAAACAGCTTAAGTTTCCATCGGTTTTTCCGTGGCCTTTTTTTTTCGTGGCTTCTTTATCCTTTGACTTTTTTTCAGACGGCCTTTTTCTTCTGTAGCTTCCAATATTAACTTCTTTGCCTTGCGTAAGCGAATTTGATTTCGACGAACGCAAGCCCCTACCCCCTTTTACATATCTGCATATGTATTTGGTTGGTTTGGGGCAGGGATTGCCCAAGCCTTCTCCACCCCAGCTCCCCGCTCCCCTTCGGTGATTCCGCCGCTGGTTCAGTCAATAGTTAAAGGTGAAAGGAAAACTAAGCCCAATGTGTCCGGAATTTTCGTTTGCAGCTTGCATTTTGTCGGTGAGTGTTAGTTACCGTAGTAACGTCATTAAAGCGAAAACCATCACTATTTTCTCACACCCACGAAGGACTAAAGTGCATTACGGCAATGGTTAACCCGCACCAAACCTTGCCTTATCCAGACTAAATCAATAAAGCTCAGTCTGGATATCGTCGCTTCCTTAAACCGTATTTACCCGCGTGCAAGAAATGGACTCGTTGTCCAAGAGTGTCTAACAGCTACAACGGACTTAATGTCGTAATTATTCATCGTAACAGTGATTCATTCACCCAACCTACGACAAGAAATATGCATATTCGTCTTTTCTGAAAGCTATATCTTAAAACAATCGAACTTTCGCAGCCATTAGTGCCCTGAAGGAAGTAACCCGTACAGGAGCGTAGCAGAGAAGCCAACATTTTTCTGTCTTAATTTTATTGTCCAATACTGTACATCCTTTTAGTACTTACTCCATCCCACCTTTAGTAATGCCTCGTTCCAACGAAGATAAAAGTTGAAATGATTTTCTTTACTGGTGAAGTTCGTCGTGTTCTTAACGGAACAGTTCGCTTATTTAACGATGCACCGTATCACTGTCAGGAGGTGCAAGGTTTACAATTTGAACAACTTATTTACTTTGGATTTCGTCCATGTTCTTCTCACAGTATTACTCCAGCTTCGGTAAAAATCTCCCTGCCCTAAAGTAATGGGCTTCAACCTTGTTTTATTGTACATGTACCTTTCGGTTTATCTCCTGAAACAGACTTGGAACAAGGTAGCGACGTTTTCTTTGCACCTTTTTCTCAGCTCGTTAAGAGCTTCAATATGACGTGCCACTCGACCCCCCTTTCCCATTTGAAATTCTTTAGTGAAGCCACAGTCAAGATTATATTTTCCTGCCTCCCCCCCCCCCCCCCCCCCCCAATTGCGGGACCGCAACGTTGCTACTTTTCTTTTACGTGTGTCTTTCAGTTCATTCATCTGGAACATTCTGTCACGTTGTGAACATCTCTTAATCGTTTTCCAGTGCGTAAATGCTTCCAATGCAAAGTGCTATTTCGAACTTTAATGGGGCGCCATTTTTGATATGGAGCTACGTATACAGCGACGTTTACTTTGCGCTATTTTTCTCAGCTCGTTAAGGGCTTTAATATGATGTGCTACTCGATCCCCCCCTTGCCATTTTAAATTACTGAGTTGCGCCCCTGAGTTCCGCATGGGGGGAGGGGGTACTGCATTTGTCTCTTATGCCAAAAGATAGAACCCTCAACTCAACCGTTGTCCCCACAGTTGCAAGTTTCAATTCTCATCCGTTCAAAAGTTATTCAGCCTATCTGGGACTTATGGAACACCCTGTACAGTATATATTTTATCTGGATGTTATCGTTTCATACTGGTGGGCGACACACTAGCGTGTATCTTGATTAGGGAAATTTCAACGTTACTCACGTCGTGTTTTCAACAAGAAAACGGTAAGCTGTGTGACTAACAGTGACTTTTATGTTGTCAGGCGACATAAGTCTTCTGATCAAGCAAATTTCAGCCTTTTCTGTCACGTTGTTATTTTCTTCAGATGGCTGAAAATAGCCACACTACATAAGCCGTAAAGACACATCGTGTCTAGTGGTCGCCATGCTCATATATATATGTATTATCTGGATGTTATCGGTTATCTTAGCGTGTGTCTTGATGGGGCAGATATCTAAGTTATTCACGTCGTTTTTTCAACAAGAAAACGTTAAGCTGTGTCACTAACAGTGACTTTTAAGCTGTCCGGCGATCAAAGTCTCCCCATTATAGAAATTAAGAGCATTTTTTCTGTCGCGTTGTTATTTATCCTCACATGCCTGAAAAGAGCCAAACTACCTTAGCTGTAAAGACACAACGTGTCTAGTGTTTTTAGGGAGCACGTATCCAAACTGGGTTATGTGCCCCACAGAAAATGTCCATAACAATGGGATAAAAGCGTATTTTTCACGTTGAAGCAGACCACACATTGTTAAACTAACAGCCGTGCAGTTCGTGAACTTGATATATCAGCCATTTGTTCACTCCATCAAGTATCCATTCATTGTTATAAGAGGGTTGATGTGGCGGATATCGAGATATATAATTCTAAATACAATTCGAACACGCAGCGTAAGGTTATATTCAAAAATCAAAATTTTACCACCGTTAATAAACATCCAGCAATAGCTTCATTTTTCATCATCGATCACCGTCATGATTCCTGGATAATTTGAACCATTTACCATGTTTGAAGTTAAAGTTAAGGATCTATCTGTAATTTTTAGGGGTGGGGAACAGTCTTCTAGACTCAATATTACATATTTTTAAGGCACAAAATATAACAAATTTAAAAAAACCAAAAAACAACGTACATTTTCTCGATGAGTCTGGTAACTCGATGTTTGTAAGCACGGCGATGCAAGTTCCATCGGCTTAAAAATGTGTAATACACGTTCAGTTCTTCCTGAAAAACAAATATGTTTTTAAGTTTAGGGCACTTTTGGGTATGCGACTCTTCCAGCTGGAAGCTACAAATAATTTCTTTCAAGATGGTGTTTGGTTTTGCCATGTTGCAGCAACAAAGTCAAAAACGATAGTTTAACAGCCATTGGGAAAATGGTTACTTAGCAATATGCTAATTATTTGACTTTTTACGACTAATTATTCATACGACTTGAGACAGTTAAAAAAAAAACTGATGGTACCTTGGGTCACTAATGTGCTCAAGTCAATTTCCAATATGGAACTAACTGACACAGTGAGTTGCACCACATTAGGGTTGATTAAAATTTATATTTTTTTAAACTTCAACTCGTAATAGTGCAGAAAAGTTGGTACACAAAAAAAAATTAAAATCTTTTAGAGGTGCCCTCCTGACAAAAGTTGCACATTACAAGTCAATGGATCAACCAGCTAATTCCGCAAAAATGATCAGTTTAAAATGTAGCTCAGAGACCACTAAATAAAGTCTAAATCAGATAGAAAAATATTTTTATCCCTAAAATCGAGGCAATATCGGCAAATAAAAAAGAACCAAATTCCCTTATATTTGCAGTGGATTTGCAGTGTTTTCAGGAAGAAAAAAATTGTTCCGATTTTGGCTACATTCAAACAGGACGGACAGCCAACGGCTCAACAAGAGTTAAATAAATACAGATGCAAACGTATTTACGTTGCCTTTTGGATTTGAATGTCTGACTGCCTGAGCGGGGAATCGAATCCACGACCTTTGAAACCAAATGCCGTGGACCTACCGCTGAGCCATACTGACATTGAAACACGTGGGCGTTTATATGTATATATATGCACGTGTTAAATGCTGCCTACGGAAGTTTCCTTTACAAAAAAAAGGGGGGGGGCCGTGTCAGTATGGCTCAGCGGTAGGGCCTCGTCCTTTGGTTTCAAAGGTCGTGGGTTTGATTCCCCGCTCAGGTAGTCTGACATTTAAGTCGAAAAGGCAACGTAAATAGGTTTGTATTTGTATTTATTTAACTCTTGTTGAGAGATCGGCTTTCTGTCCTGTTTAATCTATTTCACGTTTGGTTTGTGTGTTCCATTCGTTTCACTTAAAGTGTGGTTCGACAAATAAACGTTCCTCCAGTGGCGAATGGCGAGTGTATGTTTATATGTTTATATGCGCGTGTTAAATGCTGCATATGGACGTTTCCTTTTGGCCGTGTCAGTATGGCTGAGCGGTAGGGCCTCGTCCTTTGGCTTCAAAGGTCATGGGTTCGTTTCTACAGTGAGGCCGTCTGAAATTTAAGTCCAAAAAGCAACGTAAATAGGTTTGCATCTGTATTTATTTAGCTACAGTTAGTGATATCTGTTAGTACCAGATGGAATAATGTCAAAGCTATATATTTTACACTAATCAAAAACAAATTGCGGAATTAACTGTTTGGTATTTGGCATGTAATGTTAAACTTATCCAGGTGAGCCCCACTAAATAATTTTTAAGATTTTTTTTCGTTTTGGGATAGTAATTAGGAGATCTAAAGCCAACGTGTCTGCACTATTACGATTTAAAACTTCAAAGTTAGGCCTAGTTACAGATAATGAATTGATGGAATTAATTTTACTGTCAGCTCATTCTATGTTCAACGCAGTGTATCGGCAGCCGTTGCTGGCGTTTGAGCTGCCACCATCCTGTGCTGATGCGCCGGACGTTTGTGGGTAGACCAGGCAGACGCCATTGATTGAAGACTAAGGTCATCGGCCCCAGCTCGGCGCCGGTATGGAGTGGTGGACTGTTCCTGGGCCTGTGGCGGATGTCCTTACAGAGGAGCTCCCAAGAAGTTCGAGTCAAGTCCAGACTGTATTATTATAGGCCAATGTGCGCATGCATGCCATGACGTGCATTGTAGTCATGGTGTCATGCTTTGTTTGTCATGCATGGTTACCATTGGTATTATAATCATCATTCCATTCCAATTCCTCCAAACTGCAACACGTAGGAGTGAAGCCTTAATTTATACGCCTTTTGGACCACCAAATATTTCGATCTATTACACCAAAATTATTCTGCAACATACGTAAGTCAATGTATTTACCACCAAAACTTTTCCCTAATCCTTAAGTCCAGCCAACCGCAAATGTAAAACCGCAAGGGTTATTCCGTGTGTAAGTCGGGCGAGCATAAAATTGCAATCTCCACCGCAATAAAACCCA